>PVKU01006140.1:0-109489 GCA_004027475.1 Anoura caudifer
CCACCCCCACCCCCAAGCAGGCTGAGCTTCCCTGGGAGCAAAAACCTTGTCTGCTGACCCATCTGCTGACCCCATGGCACAGAGCAGTGTTCAGAATGATTTGTTGACAGTAGCTGAGAGTGAGACTGTGGGAATAGGGGGGAAAAAAAGATGCAGGTCAGAGTAGTCAGGAAGGTGTCGGAAGAGGGCAGAGCTAAGAGGCAGATTCACCTAACATTTTGAGCACCGTGAGGCACCAGGTGCTTTCCCTGCTCACCATCACTTCTTTGTGCCACACAGGGACTGGGTGTGGCCCTGGCTGCTGTGGCACAGTGGACTGGGCACCAGCCTGCGAACTGAAAGGTTGCCAGCTCAGGGCACATGACTGGGTTGGGGGCCAGGTCCCCAGCTCGGGGCGTGTGAGAGGCAACCCATCCATGTATCTCTCATACATTGATGTTTCTCTCTCTCTCTTTCTCCCTCCCTTCCCTTCTTTCTAAAAATAAATAAAATCTTTAAAAAGAAGAACTGTGTCTTATCATTTCCATTTTACACCAAAAGGAATTCAGAGAGGTTACGTTCTTGCTCAAGGCCACACAGCCAGTGAACGGTTGGCCAGGATTGGACTCGAAGGTGCACAGAGGTGTGGGTGGCTGTGGCAAGGGCAGCTGGATGGTGAGGGAGTTGACACGTTTCTGCTCTGTGACAACGTGGGTCGGGGTCTGAGGTTAGACCTGAAGGGCCTCCCTGAACCGTCTCATTATTCCCAACACGGACCAGCGCTGCTTCCCCATTGTCCCACCACCCTCTCCTAGAAGGAGCCAGTTCTGACTCAGACCCATTCCCATGGATCCTCTGGGCGATTCGGGAATGAGCTCGGAAATAGGAAGGAAACTTCACTCAGATTTGTCTTTCCCCCTTTGCCCAAGGTCCTGGCTCTAGGGCTGGAAGGAACCACTTTAAGGATCTCTCCCTGGGGACCCATGGCCAGAAAGACATATGATCCAGTTCGCAGAGAGCATGGGTGGCCGAGAGACAGGCAGGGCAGGCAGCTGCAGCTCCGCCCCATCATCCCCCATTTCCCACTGACCCTTCCAGGGCTCTCTCACCCAGGAAGCCAATCCAAGTTGACCTCTTCTCCATGACCCTGCTCTACCAGTATGGTAGAGGGTCTGTGTCCACTGGCATCCCGGACAGGGTCCGGTCACCCCTCAGAGTGGGAGCTCCTGAGAGCAAGGTTCCTTCACCACCTCCCCCCTCAGGCTCCTGAGGGCAGAGCCCTGTGTACCCCCTCAGACTGGAGACTCTCAGGGTAGACTCAGTGTCTATCCACCTCTGACAGAGGCTCTGGCAGGGAAGTGGGGTCACTTCCAAACACCTCCTCAGACCTGAGGCTGCCTCCCCTCACCCCACAGCACCTGCATTTCCTCCTGAATCCCCTTTCTGTAGCCCAGCATCTGTCTTTGGCCCCTAGAAAAAAGCCGAGAAAGGGGCCAACCCGGATGCTCCTTTAAGGGGTGGAGGTTGTATCAGAAGTCAGACACAACAGCCCCCTCCTCCCCCTCCTCCACAGGCCAGGTTTCCTGCCATTGACAGCATCCCAGCTGGGCCCTGCCCAGCCTCCATGCTTAACCCCATCATGACCAGATCTCAGGGCTACTGGCCCACAACCCCCACCTTCATCTATAAAATTAGGAGAATGAAAGTGCCTATTTCAGTGGTTGTTTTGAGGACTAAATGTGTTAATCATTTGTGTGAGATACTCAGAACAGTACCTTTGCATATAGAAATCTCTCAGTCAAAGTTAGCTGCGATTCCTAATCGTGTGAGTTGACCTCAGCCATTTCACCTCTCTGAGCCTCCCTCAGTCTCTTCTGCTGTCAAATGGGAAAAATAATAAAACCTACCCCAAAGATTGTCCTGGGCATGAATTGTGATAATGCACATGAAAGCATTTGTAAAGTGTTGCAGCAACACACTATGGAACTATCATGGACAAAATAATAATAATAACCCCAAGTAGGTAATAAAAATCTCTTGCAGGAGATGGACTCATTACCTTACTTTACAGGTGGAGGGTGCAGCGGAAAGAGTGGATTTAGGGTTGGGCTTGGGCAAGCCTCTCCCCTATCTGATCCAGTTTCCTTATCCTGTTCCCACCCCACCTAGGTCTAGGGTCCTTGGGAAGGACAGAGGAGACCAGAGAGCACAGGTGTGACTGTGTGTAACTGTTAAAAACTGCTAGAAGCGGGGAAAAGGGATTTGTGGAAAGTGGCCAGCTAGAGGTGGGCAGGGACCCCTTGGCGGGACCTTGGTCTTCGAGCTCTGGGCACTGCAGAGTTTATTTGCTGGGAAGAGGGGAGGAGCCTCCTGTTACCGGCACTGTAGGGACAGGACCCCTCTTGAGACATGAGGTGCCAGATAAGAAACTGTGCTGGCTCTAGAAGTCCCCAAGATGGGGCAGAGGAAGAAGGCGGCCAAAGAACCCAGGTTTGACCCCAGAATAATCCCTTCATTATCCTCTTCCCAGCCAATCCCCTTTGCCATCAGCGGACTTTGGAGAAAAACACCTCCAATGAGCTTCCAGGTGACCTTCAAGCCAAGACTTGCAAGGACAGGCTCACCCTGAACGTCTGCAGCACCACTGCCCCCACCCTTAAGCTGCAGATTCCTGGCCTCACCCCTGTGGAGAGCAGGCTTGCCATCACCCACACACCCAGACCAGGACAGGTCTAAGCCTGCTACAGAGGGGAAAAGGTGCAATCAGTTAGAACCCTGCTTTGTCTTCCCATTCCAACCAAGAGGATTTGCCAAGGCCCAACAGAGGGGGCTGACCCCACGTGAATAGCACATCTCACCCCAAGACTCTGAAGGAAGCCTGGGAATCAGGAGACCTTGTTTGGGGTTCTAACTGTGCCCCAAGCTCACTGTTCCTCCGTGCAAATCACTTAACCTGTCGGGGCCTGTGTGACCATCTATAAAATAAAGGAGCTGGACCTGGTCCATAAGTCCTCTCCAACACTAAGACTGATCAGGAAGGAGTTAACAGGCCAGGCTCTGGGTCAGGAAGGCGAGGGTTAATCTGGGGGGGTGGAGGCTCTCTCAGCTTTTCCTGTGGAGAGTGAGGTTTGGCTGCCACCAAAGTTACTTCTAGTCCCTGCTGTCCCTCCAGCCCTCAGTCTGGCCCTGCCCTGGGTCCCCTGCATTCAGCCTCCCCACACAGAGGTGAGTGTATCTAGAGCCCAGTGCTGGGGTGGGAGGGCACCCAGGGACCCAAAGGCAGAGAGGCTGGCTTCCAGCCAATGAGCACAGACCCCCAGCCCTCATCTAGAGCAGAAGCCTTAAGCAAAGTTTGGAGCCCTAAGCACAGGACTGGGAGAAAGTGGGCAAAGGGATGGAGGGCACAGGGATGTCTGCCAGGCGTCTAGGGTGGAACATCTGTGGTTGGGCATCAAGGCCAGCCTAGGCAGGGAAGGGACAGTGGATGGCAGACTATTTTGGTCCCTGTGTTTAGAGACTTTTTATAGCCTCTGCACTTGGGACTGGGAAGAGGAGGAGATGACAGGGGATGTGAGGGTGTCCATGAGGTCAGATAAGAACAGTGCCCTCCCTGGACCTTGGAAACTGACCCATTGCCTGATGTAGCCTTTGGGAACCAGGAAGGAGGGCACTGTCAGGTTCTCCTTGCTGTCTGGGTTCCCAGTTATCTATGGTCTGACTTACTAGACACTAGCTGGATGTGTGTGAGTGTGTGTGTGCACACATGCACGCACAAATCTCAACAGGTTGTACTTTCGGGGGTGGAGTTGGCAGGGTCTCTGCCCCTTGGCCCCTCACTGGGGCTCCCCTTCCCCATCCCTGACAAGTTTTATTCCTTTGTTGCCTCCAGACTTGAGGTCTCCTGAGCACCCAGAACTGACTGACTCTCTCATCTGAATGGAGGATGGGGGGAGTGAAAAGGCAGGGGTGGGGTGGGGTGTGCTGAGCCATGTGGGTGGCCCCTTCTGTTACTGCCAAGGAAACTGTCAGCTTTTGATTTACAACCCCTCCTGGCCCCCTTCCCCTGCAGGAGGTGGAGGAGAAAGGTCATAGGGTCTCAGGATGAGAAGAGGGCAGCAACCTTGAGGGCAGATTTCTGGGAGCTCAGATTTTGGAGTTAGTGGAAGGAAAATTTTTAGCGAGGCAAGAGGCCCATCTCTAACAGAATTTGCTTGCTTTTATAGCAGCGGAAATACAAGAAAGAAAAAAGAGGGATGTTCTGACGGGCAAGTGTAAGATCCAATCTGAACCAGTTCGGGACTGAAAGCTAAGAGACCTAGGTTCTAGACTGGGTCCCTAACTCTCAGTAAGCCCTGAGCAAGCCCTCTCTTCTCTGGGCCAGGGTCATCTTCTATGAAATAGAAATGCAGAGGTAGATAAGGTGATGTTTACGATTAGACATTCTGGAATTCTCTTGACAGGGAGGGGCACAGAGCAGGTAGCTGGCTGACGTAACCTGGTGACCACTGCCTTCTTCTTCCCAATGACCCTGCTGGGCCTGGGCGGTGCAGTTGGCTGCAATTACTGGAGGCTTACCCTGTGGTTATATCCCTGACCTCTGGTGCTTGGGGGTGGGAAGGGTGGGCCCTGCTAGAGCCAGCCTCTGCTTGGGAAGCCTCCTTGTCTTGGACTCCAAGTTGCTGGGTTGGGAAGAGGTATTTTTTCCGGTTGAGGCCACTTTCGGGAATTGGGCCGGGACCAGCCCCATTTCCTTTTCCAAGTGTTGCCGGTTGATGCTTTCTTGGTATGGCCCTGTGACCAGATGGGGCAACACTCAAAGGGGCATATGTTTATGGGTGTCCAGGGAGCCCCTGCCCCAATGTCTCTGAGGAATGAGGGTAAGCATTAGCCTGAGCCTCTGGCCCCTGGGCACGGAAGCCGCTGACTTGGATGGGGGAGGGGTGGTTGGCTGATCCTATTCCCAGGAATGCCTCCAGAAGAGGGGCAGGGATATCTACTCTCCCCCTGACCACTTCTCTTTCCCTGCAGGCCCAGGAAGCCCCAGCCAATTGCTCTCAGCAACTCAACTAGCTGCCTACCTCCAGCGGCTTATGGGGCACTGTCCTGCCCAGTCCTGCTAAGATGCTCCTGGCCTCTCCCTCCACCCCATCCAGAGCACGGACCCCCAGCGCGGTGGAGAGGCTGGAGGCTGACAAAGCCAAGTACGTCAAGACGCACCAGGTGATAGCGCGACGCCAGGAGCCAGCCCTGCGCGGGGGTCCTGGGCCTCTCACGCCACATCCCTGCAATGAGCTGGGGGCCCCTGCATCACCCAGGACTCCCAGGCCCACCCGCCGGGGGAGCGGCAGGCGGCTGCCAAGGCCGGACTCCCTCATCTTCTACCGCCAGAAGCGGGACTGCAAGGCTTCCGTGAACAAAGAGAACGCCAAGGGTCAGGGGCTGGTGCGGCGCCTCTTCCTGGGCAGCCCCCGAGACGCCACCTCGAGCAGCCCAGGCCCAACGGAGCGATCTACAGCTCTACAGCTCCGATCTACAGCATCCCAAGGTGCCCCGGAAGAGGCGGGAAAGCGGGCGCTGTGCCCCACGTGCTCGCTGCCCCTGTCGGAAAAGGAGCGCTTCTTCAACTACTGCGGCCTGGAACGCGCGCTGGTGGAGGTGCTGGGCGCCGAGCGCTTCTCTCCGCAGAGCTGGGGTGCCGACGCCAGCCCCCAGCCCGAAACGTCGCAGCCACCCGGCTCCGGGGACGCCAGCGACTGGACGTCCAGCGATGGAGGAGCTGATCACTCGGATCGTGCAGGCGGAGGCCGCGGCGGCGAAGGCTCTGAGGCGGCAGGATCGGCGCGGGACGGGCGCCCCCCGGTGTCCGTGGTGGAGCGCAACGCGCGCGTCATCCAGTGGTTGTACCGCTGCCAGCGCGCCCGCGGCCCGCCGCGCGAGTCTGAGGTGTGACCGCAGTCTCTCGGGAGCGGGCTCCCGGGAGAGTCTGGGGTCCAAGGATGATCAGGGGGTAAGCACGGGGCTGGACCCAGTCACGGGCAGGGACGCCCTGCCACTGATGCACAGGTTGCCTTTTAGCAAGCCCTCTCCTCCGGATTTTGGCTTTCCCAAATAAGCATGGGGGCATGGGACAAAATGATTCTCAAGGCCCTTCCTAGGGCAGACAGCAGAGGCGGAGGGGCGGCCTCGTGGCCCCTGTGGAGGCCGGGTCTGGGGAGTGAAGACTGGGCTGAGAATTTCAGAGAACCTGCTGAATAAAGTGAAAATGTTAAGCCAGCTGTGAGGTTGATGGTGAGGAAGAGGGGGAGGGGAGGGTTTGCAACTGTGTGTTGCATGGGTTTTGGAGTGTGGGTTCTAGTCTGTGTGACCACCCCCGCCCCCCCCCCAGCACTTAACATCTCTGGACTGTAGGTGCGCCCTTCCTGTGATCAAAATATTTTTGAAATAGTTGTAAAGCTCATGGCAACGAGCCAGCACATAGAAGGAGGCACTCAGTGGAGACAGTTGCTATGGCCCCTACCGACCTAGAATCTATTCACCCTCTTACGACTGTCTCCTCCACCAACCGGCAGGGCAGCCCAAACTAGAGCCGGGAACCAGAACTTGCATGTTTAAAGGGTTCTGGGGAGGCGCCTTCTCTAGAAATCTGGGGTCTAGGGATGTCTACAAGGTCCCCATTCGTGGAGTTTGCTGACCCCTTTTGGTTACTAGGTATGAAGGGCTGAGCCAGAATTGAGGACAATAAAGGAAGGGACCCTTCACACGTATTGTGCCAACCCGAGCCTCACATCCTGCCACTGTCTTCTTTCCCTCAAAGACACACAAGGTTACCTGCCTTCCTCACACGTTTGCACCTCTAAGTCTTCGTTCACCATCCTCCTTTTGCCTGGGTTACCTTCTCCTTTCTCTCCACTTATCCTGCTAAGATTACATACGTTCATTCTCCCTAAGGAATTCCTGAATTCCCCAGTCGGCCTCATCTCTGAGTTCCCAAGTACGGCCCTATATTTTGAGTCTCAATTTGTCACCTTGTGTGGGACCCGCTGATAGTCTGAGTTCTCTTGTTAGTCTGTGACATATTAGTACAAAGATCGCGCACATATTAGGGTCACAGGCAACGTTTGCCAAATTAAGAGGCTGGACAGAGCCATAGAGTCTGTCCTGGGGGGTTCCCCAGCTTCCTGGAAAGTTGTACCCTAAATCTAACACAATCTATCTGATACCCGGTCTTTCCCTGGTCATTTTCTCCCTGGATGTTTGTGAGATAAGGAGGGAAGGATTCCTCTAGCTAGACTCCGATTCTGATGTTGCCCGCCCCAAAGCAGCTTTCCCGGCTGTCCCGACAAAAGCACGCAGTCACACAGGCTGTCCGTGCAGAGTTTTTATGTTGGCGGGGAGGAGTGGGCGCCCAGTTCGGCCGTCTGGCTAGTCACCTTTGGGAGCAACCTTCAACCTCATCTCGGCCAGTTTGTGAGTGAGGAAGCCCCACTTGAAGTCAGCAGCCGTGTCGGCCTCCTGGGGCTCGGCGCGCTGGGCAGCCTCCTCCGTGGCCTCCTCCCCGGCTTCGGGGTCCCGCTCCGGGGTGGGTTCTGTGCTGCGCAGCACTGACGCTGCGGCCGCCTGCTGCTGCTGCCACCTGCTGGCAAACGCATCCCAGAATCCAGGCCCGCGGGGCTCCGCCTCTGCCGCCGCCACTGGCGCCTGCGAGGAGGGCTGTGCTGCTAGCGGGCTGCAAGAGACAGGTAGGGTAAGAGAGAGATAGGCGGAGAGGTCCTGGAGAGCACGAAGAAGAAGAGGCGGGGTCGAGGGACCAGTAATGGGGCCAAGGGACCTGGGACTGGAGGAGCCCGGACTGGGCGCAGGTTGGGACCTGGAGGCAGGGTGAGGTGTCAGAGGCACTGGGAAAGGGGGCTGAGGTGTGACAGGGTCTGGGGATTAAGAAAGAGACTCCGAGCGAGGCCAGAGGAGGAAAGCCAGAGGCACCAAGTCTCGGGGTGGACCCCTGAGAAAGGGGCGGGGCCCAACGATTTGTGAGAGTGGCGTGGGATTGGGAGGGGCGAGATACCAGGAGAGGGGCGGGTTCAGACTCCGGAGGCTGTAGTCAGGAAAGCTGGGGTGGACCAGGGGAAAACAGGCGGGGCGGGGACTGGGGTCAGGTTCTGCGATGGAGGGATAGGGGGACCAGGAAAATGAGGGGTCATGGGAGAAAGATGGGCGGAGCGACCCCAAGGGAAGAAGAAAGGTCTAAATCAGAGGTTCAGGGGAAGGGAGGGGGGACTCGGGAGGTAGCAAGGCAATGTGGGGGGTATGCCTTGAGGTCTGAGGAAGAGCCCCTATAAAGCTGGGAAGGAGAGGAGATAGGTTCTGGGAGAGATGGGTGGGTCAGGGGGCGCAGGGGAGAAAGGAATAGGAGAGTGTCAAAGGGGTGTGTGTGATTGGGCTGGAGGAAGGTGCAGAGATGGAGGGTATGCCGGAGATAGACTAGGAGGAAGACTGAGGCCCTGGGTCCTCCCCTCTAACCCTCCAGCTTCAAAGTCCTGCTAAGACTGGTTCCTAAACTAATCCTCAGATCATCAGAGAGCTTGCTGAAAATCTCGATCCCAGGCCTCAGCCCGCACCTGCTGAACAGAATCTTTGGAGAGTCTGGGAATTTGTGTTTGTCTCAAGCTCCCTGGAAGGACTGAGAGTTTAGACCAGTATTTAGGAACCACTGATCTGGACCACCTTCTGTTCCAAGCACCTAAAGGTTCTCTGCACAGTTCCCTGATTAAAGAGAGATGACCGCCCCCCCCCCCAAATGGATGGATGGAGAGAGAGAGAAACAGCCTGTAATATCTTCTAGCACCTCAGTCCTAAGAGCTGGTAAATGCCTCCTGAGATCTAACCTAATTTCCCAGACAGGCTGATTTGGCCTCTTACCTGCTAAGAGAAACAGATACAGCAGGGGCTGGCCCTCCCCAACCCTCAAACAGACCATAGGTAAAGGCCAGAACCGACACCCTGCCCCCCCACCCACCCTCCACACACACACACACATACTGGTCAGCACACGGTTCCGGTGGCAGCAGCTTGTCCTCATCTTCTTTGTTAAACAGAGATGACATTGTCAGCCAGCCTTTCACCCCGACCCCCTGAACCTGGGAGGGAGGAGCTGGGAGTCAGCGAGGGGCCAAAGCACCTGGTCCCAGGGCTCCACAGCAGCCTCTGCCAGGTTCCTCAGGGCTACGTGGGAAGAAGGGAGAACTCACCCGGCGGGCCAGCTGTGACATGGGATTCAAGGCCTCTGGGGTCGGTTCTGCTGTCTCAGGCTCCACTAAGGCTGGGTTCTCCTTCTGGGACACAAGACTTCCCGCTCAGCGTGAGAGAGGCCCCAAGGGAATAGGAACTCCCTCTCCCACTGCTGGCCTGGTACACATACACCAGGCACCCCAAACTCTGCAGGACCAAATACACACCTAGTCCCCTCACACCCTCCACAAGTACATACAGGTACTCCTCTAAACAAAGCGACCAGTCACATACATTAGCTGTATAGAAAAATCCCTTCAGAAGCCCTTGAGCACACATACATGCCCACCTACAGACATATCCATACACACCCAAAAACATGTGGACACTGGGCACGCACACTGACGAAGACACCCCTGTGTGTGAGCATGCCTCTACATGGCTATAGCTCTTCACCTATATGTGGCTGTACACACTGTGAGGCACTTATACAAGGACATGTACACAAGTATACTATTCACACTTGTGCACCTCTACAACTGCAGACAAAGGCCCACCCACAGCACACAAAACCCCTGCACCCATCCACAGACACCAAGACAGAGATGTACACACAAACGCCCACCCCATACAAACAGAACACTGATCGACCATGCAGGCACAGGCTTCTGCCCAAATGTACGCACCTGAAAATATCTATACCTGGTTCACACCTGCACATACACCTTCACTGGGGATTCCACACAGACACCAATGCTAATACTGACCCACAATACTTCTGCATATGCCCAGCCCTGGACACCAACCTGTCTAGACATACACTAATTCACACACACACGCACACACACACACCACAGAACGTGTCCCTGGCCCTGCCACATCTATTTACACAATTACTATTTATCATGGCCTCTAGATGTAAGACTGTTTCAGAGCCTTTTCAGTTTTTTAACATCAGGATAAACACGGTCCAAGTGTGGCTCTGATCTGATGTTGTGACAGTGACCCTCAGAATATGAGTGTCACTTTGCCCACGTCTGGTACCAGGGGGCTCACTTCCCCTCAAGGCAAGCTATCCCACTCAGCTTAGCTCTGCCCTTTAAAAAGTCGTGTCAAGCTGAGTATACCTTGTGTGGCCCCTGCCAATGGGCCTAGAAGGATCTCTTCCCTGTGGCAGCCCTTGAGATCTCTGGAGACAGTGACCACCAAGTCTGGTGGTCCCCCAAGTCTTCTCTTATTGAATGTCCTGGCTTTCTTACACTGCTCCATGCCATGTGTCATCCCTGAATCTGCTGATTACTTCTACACAAATGTGCCCCATCCCCAGCCTGTCCCTTACCCTTCTTTTGCCTCTCACTCCCGCTGCCCCCCATTCCTGCCCCACACAGCAAGCATGGATGGTACCCACCTCCTCTGCCAGGTCCTCCTCAGATTCCCCACTCAGGGTCTGTAGCACTTTGGATTTGTAGGTTTTCCAGAAGGTCTGGTTCATAGTTGCAGGGGAAATGGGTCTGGCACCCAGGCACAGGAAGGCAGTGAGAGGCTCAGTGGGCACCCTATGGGTCTGGCTTTAGAAACTTGGTGAGACAGAGAGCTTGTCCCAGGGATCTGGTGACTTCATTAAAGATGCACCAACCTCTCCAGCTGGCACAGTGCCCAGCAAGTGAACCGATCCAAAGCTGTCTCGGGTGGGGGTGAGACAGAGCTGGCTCTGCCACCTCAGCCCCTTGTTGTGACCCATATTGGCTAAGAATAATGAAGACATCTCTCTCCACAGTGGCCTCCTTCGTGGGCCTAGAAGTTCTTGAATTTGATCTCTTGGAACTGCTCCAGAAAAATCCTCTTCCTTTCACAAAGTCCATTTCCAAAGTCCTTGGACCCAAGGCCCACACTGGAGCCCCTGTGACTAGACATACCCGCTGTGCCCT
Source organism: Anoura caudifer (assembly GCA_004027475.1). Taxonomy (NCBI): domain Eukaryota; kingdom Metazoa; phylum Chordata; class Mammalia; order Chiroptera; family Phyllostomidae; genus Anoura; species Anoura caudifer. The sequence continues at coordinate 11,133 of PVKU01006140.1, forward strand.
CCACAGGGCCCTGCCCTGTGTTCCCACTTAGCCTCTGTGAATTGCAGTGGGAAGGTCTCAAGGCCCCCAGGCAGTTCCCTGAGCTTACATTTCACTGCTTTGTCTGGGCTGGAAACTGATTCCCCGGGGATGCACGTGCCTGTCTCCCTGTTTCCTGGCAACAGGTTCCAAAGAGCTGGAGCCCCTGAATTATTGCTGAGTTCCTCTGGTCAGCCTGGAAGGCACCAGGCCCCAGTGAATGGGAAAAGGCTTCTCCGGCCCTCTCCCTACTCCGAGCACCCAGCACCTAGGCTGTTCTCTCTCTCTCTCTGCCTTCGTTGCTGGCCCACACATGGGAGTCCAGGGCTCAGAGAAAGGAATCAAAGATGGGAGGCCCTTCCAGGAGCACCTCCTTTTTTTGTGGAAGGAGCTGATCCCTCTTAAGTCTGACAGAATGCCTGAGCACTGTGATCTCTGGGGAGGAACACCCCTTCCACCCTTCCCTCAGGATCTGGCTGGGCGTGGATGGGGATGGACAACGGAGGGAATTGGGGAGCAAATGAGAAAGGGCTAGGATTTGTCAGGGAATGGAGGTATCTCAGGAAGCCCTATGGGGACTGGAATCCCAAACTTATTCAGTCTCATTCATGTATTAATTTATTCCCATCACAGACATTTTCCAGCGTCTCCCGGAGGGACTTAAAGCATGTCCCTCCTCCACCACGGAGGGAGAATCAGGGAGTGATGGGGCCAGAGGATAACGCTGAAATAAGTGGTGCGCGTCGGGGAAGTCAGGGTAGCGGGACGCACAGGAATCCCCCGAGCAGGCACCACCACCGCCCCCTTCCCCAGCGACGACCCGAAAGGCCTTCTCGCGTCCACGGGTTAGGACATTTCGTTGGGTCCTCTCCCGGGCCCCGTCACTGACATTTATGACCACCTGAGGTCGCTCAAGACGCGGCCCCCGCGAGTGACGTCATCAGAGACGGTCCGCTCCGGCCTGCCCCGCCCCCGAGCGTTCATGACGTCATCGAACAGTCCGGAAGCGCCGGCACGTGAACTTCCCTGGGCCCTCCGGTTCCGCTGTCACCAGCCATGGGTCGCTCCCGCCGGACAGGTGCGCACCGAGCGCACTCCCTGGCCCGCCAGATGAAGGCGAAGCGACGGCTGCCGGATCTGGATGAGATTCACCGCGAGCTGCGGCCGCAGGATCCCTCACGGTCCTGCCCATACCCAAGTGCCCAACCCGACCCTGATCTGCCAGGGGGCGGCCTGCATCGCTGTCTGGCCTGCGCGTAAGTCCAGGCCCCAGGCGCGCGGAGTCTCCTCTCTTGGGACCCGTGGGTCTGCGGGCCTCCCATCCCTTGAGACCCGAAGCTTGGCGTCAGGGAATGAGATGTGGTCAGGGAGATAGACGTATCTGAGAGGCATCTATCACCCCCTCACTCTCCTATTGCTCCTCATCCCTACAGGAGGTACTTCATCGATTCCGCCAACTTGAAGACCCACTTCCGATCCAAAGACCACAAGAAAAGGTTTGAAGAAATAAGGACAGGATTAATGGATGGGTGCCTGATTTACAGGGCTCTCGTCTGGGCAGCTCCCAACTCCTCTTTTTTCTCCCAGGTTAAAGCAGCTGAGTGTGGAACCCTACACTCAGGAAGAGGCTGAGAGGGCAGCGGGTATGGGCTCTTATGTGCCCCCCCAGCGGCTGGCAGTGCCCACAGAAATATCCACTGAGGTCCCTGAGATGGATACGTCTACCTGACATGACCCAAGGATGCAAAACAGAGGAGCTGCTGCCCATGGACAGTGATGCAGGGTTAGGCTGGGAAAGACTGTGCCAACCTTTTTTGGCCTTGAGTTTGTTGAGTGGATGGCTTCTTCTGGGTGTCCTCCCCCTCAAATAAAGGATCTGGATAGAGAGTGCTTGCTTCTGACTCCCTAACCTCCAGGGCACTTGCCTAACTCCTGCCCTGTGATGACTTCTCTACTAGTCTTGTGTGCAGGACTTGGGGTGTCTGTTCCCTATTTGGTCTAGCTTTGGAACCTGCGTCCTTGCCTTCCCCCAGGGGTCCTGGCCTCCAGGCTGGAGCCCCCAGGCAGAGCCCAGGTACAGTAGGGAGGGGTGGGGAGTAGGGTCAGGTTTATACTGCACTGCTTCCAATGAGGGCAGAAAAGAAGTGGGATTCTAAGATTGTAGTCCCTGGTGAGTTACCTACCCCTCAGGGCACAGGTGAGAAGCCTCCCACTTCTTCATGGGGCCTGTGGCGGTGGCTGTTGCCCCACCATCTTCCAGACAGCGTAGCAGGAGCCACCCAGTCCAAGGACAGCCAGCAGTGTAGCCACGACCCCAGCCAGTGGACTCCGGGGCTCTGTCTTCAGCTCCCCAGCTACCTGCATCTAGGGATGTACAGAGGGTCCACCTGAGGGGTCAATTGAGACTTCTAGTAAGGGAAGATGCTGAGAAAGTACAGCCGGGTGAAGGAGATATGGCTGCCATTGCTTCCCCAGGGAGATTCCACCCCAGTCCCTTTCGCTTCGATGCCCATCTGGGCCCTGGCTGCTCAGGCGGCAGGGAACGTGACAACATTCTCTGCCTGCTGGAGCTGACAACCCAACCATGACAGGGGGAGGAAGGGGGGTCCGTGCCAAAAACTGTAAGTTAGGGGTACTTACCTGTAGAACCCGGAAGTAGCCAGGGGTCAGGCGTCGAAATTGCATGGTGGGTGCCACTAGCCTCCCTGGCAGCCTGTGGGGTGGAAGCAGGAATGAGGACCTGTGGTGTTCATGGTACCAAGAAGTAGAAATATCAGGGGAGAGAGGTTCCTGACCTCTGATATGCATAAGAACCATGCCCTTGGATGCTCACCAGAGTCTGCCCTCCCAGGTCTATTGAGGGGCAGGGCCCCTGCTCCTTTAAATCTGGTCCCTTCCCCCGCCCTCCTGCCTGCCCTGCTAGCCTTAGGAGCAGCTGTCAGGAGAGATCAGCATCAGGCCTGAGCAGCACCTCCCCCACCCTCCAGGGAGGCCATGCTGGGTAGCCAGGAGAGGCCTTGCCTGACAGCGCTCAGGAGTCTCAGGCTTGTATCAGGTACTGGAGGGCTTCTGAAGCCCTGGTCCTGGCTCCATCCCTATCTCAGATGATTGGATGTCACCAATCAGCTCTCAGCAGAGGAGGGAAGGAGTACCTTAACCACCCCCTCCCCCCAAAAAATGTAGTGCTCCTTTTTCAATTGGTCTTGGCTGGATCAACCACCCCTACCTTTGGAGAGAGCACTTATCACCCCTTTCCCCAGCATGGAGTTCCTGCAGGGACTTTCCTACCCTCAGCTTGGGAACAATAATAAAAGATTTGCATATATTGATTAACAAGGCTTATTACTTTTTAGTACATCATAGCAGTATTCTAAGTACATGTATTATATTACTTCATTTGGCATTGATTATCTCGTAAAATGAAAAAGCCATATTTGCAGAATAGTATGTAGAATATCTACATATTTAACAGTGGTCCTCCCTGGGGAATGAGCTAAGGGTATGCTAGAAAGGTCCTCCTTTTATTTAATGACCTACAGTTATGTAATGACCTTTGAAATTTTTACAGCAAATATGTAAAAAAGACTTTTGTGAACTCATAAAACTATCCTAAAATAGAAGCTGCCATTTATTGTGCCCCTAACTGCCTTGCCCTGCTTGGTGCCAGGTGCCAGGGGCACAGAGGATAGACACTGTCGTGGTTGTTAGGCCCCAGTCCTCCTAGGGGAGTACGTGAGTACAGGTGGTGAGTTCTTGTCTGTTGCTCTTCTACAGGATTGGGAGTTCGGGGAGGGCAGAGGCTGGGTGGCTTCTCACTTCTATATCTTGTGCCAGCTCAGGGTAGGTGTTTGGTGACATCAGGATAGTGCAGATGCGTCTGCCATAGGGAGGCTGTTGTAGGAAGAAAGAGGCAAAAAGAAAAAATGGAGGAGGATTGGAGGGGACATGCGGTGCAGGGTGTGAGAACGTGAGGCAAAGGACAAAGCCAGAGAGGTGAGGGCCATGCTGCAACCCTGGAGCCTACTGGCTCACAAACGAGGGAGCTAGACCTGTGGGGCCCTGGTGAGCTGGGCTTAGAGGGCTGTTATCAAACCCACTTTCAGAAGCAGAAATGTGCACTGAGCCAGGAAGGGAGCCCCCTTTGAAGGAAGCACCAATGATCCGCACTCGTGTTTGGTGCCGTGAGTGCAGGTGAGATGGGGTCAGCAGAGCTGGCCAAGTTCCAGTGACTCAGTTTGTATGTGAAATTATTAAATGATGACAACATGCACACATAACACACACACACACACACACACACACACACACACACGGCATCTGTGGGCCAAATTCAGACTTTAGGTCTTGGTTACAGGCAAAGTAGTGATATAGGCTTTGACAGCCAGGTCTTGGGGCACTGGTAGAGATTTCAAATTAGGTGACAGTCTTAGGGGTAGGTTCTAGGAAGGCCTCCCCATAAAATTAAAGCAATAACTCAGCTCTTCTTCATGTTACAGATTTCAAAATACTCAAACGACCTCTTCACAGCACTAAGGTCTAGTTGCGCCCCGCCCCCCGCCCTTTAGAGAAGAAGAAACAAGTTCAGAAAGGGGTAGAGTTTGGGCTCAGTCTTAGAGCAAATGTAACTGATTCTGATTCCAAATCCTGGGAGTCCCCTGGCCTGGGCTGGCCTCTGCTAATAATGAAACTGCAAACATTTAGTGTGTTTCAGGTGGTCTAAGAGGAAGACTCTTTTTTTAAAAAAACTTTATTATTTTTCTACAGAGGGGAAGGGAGGGAGAAAGAGGGGGAGAAACATCAATGTGCCTCTAGTGTGCCCCCTACTGGAGACCTGGCCTGCACCCCAGGCATGTGCCCTGACTGGGAATTGAACAACCCTTTGGTTCACAGGCCGCCACTCAATCCACTGAGCCAAGAGGAAGACTCTTAACCTGGGCTTCAGAATTCAGGGGCCCATAAACTTGGATAGAATATACATATAATTATGTATATATATAATTATTTTTTTTCACTAAGCTGTAACCAAAATTTGCCATTTCCTTCCATATGAATTGAAGTGTTAGCAGTACCTGTGGCTTTGTCTCCAATAGAAACTGCAGCTTTTCATATCAAATTGTGATTATTGCAAGTACCTCAAAATATTTATGCCCGTAACTGTTTCAAAATCCTGATACTTTTTAACCCCCCGTTAAATCGCACTAGTTTTGGACACTCCTGCAGCATAGCTGCCGCGTGTAGACTGGGCACCGCTGTGAGGATCCGTGACCTGATGGCGAAGCCTCCTGTTTTCCTATCAGGAACTTGGGTTTCTCCATTACTTCCTTGCATTCTCTTATCTTTAGCTGATTGCTGATCAGTTTGTTTGAGGTAAGTCAATGACCACCTCTCAGTTTGATGTTCTTATTCAAGCTGAGCAACAACACACTGATGTTGTTAGAGAAGGAAATATAACTTTGAAAACCTGTCAGTCTTGTTATTTAATGATAATAAAAAAACATTACCATATTATAAATTTGTGGTTTTTACATTTTTATACTAATTGTCCTCCATGTAATCTTCAGCATTTTGTTTTACACTTTTAAAATTATTATTCTGAGTAAGGGTCTAGAGATTTTACCAGATTGCCAATAGGGTTTTGGTATGAAAAGATAGGGGCTAAGACTCCTGCTCTAAAAGATTTAGAGCTATTGATTTGGGGATTCTGCACAGCAGCCCATTTTACAGACAGGAAAACTGATGCAAGGTGGGTAAATTAGCCCCTGGTTCCGCAGCTCACAAGCCCCAGAGCTGCGCTTTGCGGCTTCACTCACTGTTCACTTTTCAGCCCCTTTTTCCGAAGTCGGGTCTTGTGAGGCCAGTTTGGGGCGGTACCCCAGGCCAGTTCTGAGGTCACATGGGTCAAACACCTACGGCGCCGCCCCCGTATCGAGCAGCCTGTCAGCCGGGAGCTGTCCGAAGGGCGTGTACGAGGCGGACAGGCGGTGGGCCAATGGCTGACTCAGTGCCTCACCTGGCCAGCTACGTGGGCCCAGGTATGCTGGTGACTCCGCCCAGTGCCCAGCCCGGCCCCTCCCCAGCCCTGGGCTCTGGGAGCGGAAATTCCTGCGCTCGCGGGACGGAGCGAGTGCTCATCCCATCCGGCGGACTCTGCCATGGAGCCCGTAGAGACCTGGACCCCCGGCAAGGTGGCAGCCTGGCTGAGAGGTGGGTGGAGTCGAGGTAGAGTTGGTCTTGAGGAGCATTAGGAGAAGTAAAGGAAAAAGGGCCTGCTGAGGCTGTCAGTTGGATAGTGTGTGAACAAGTATTTATAAGCGGCTACCCTGTATACGATACTCTGCTAGGCAGAGACGAGCCCGGGAGGCCCGAGGAACCAAAACAGGTCTCCCATCGCCTCGAGCGTACCAAGAGACAGCCAGGCTGGCGAGGGGAAGGCGGTGGGTGTAATGAAAACAGAGGGGGACGGCCCCAGCGCGGCCCACACCCACTATTCTGAGTGTTGCCACCCACTATGTGTTCATCTTCCCTCGACCCAGGGCGTAGAGGGCTGTTATTAAACCCATTTTTCAGAAGCGGAAACTGACGTATTGAGCCAGGAAGTGATTTGCGCAGGCTTTGGAACAGGTCCGACCCTTTTCCCTTTTCTCCACGGATGCTCCCAGGGCGTGAAGCTGAAGCCCCAGCCAGATGAAAGGGTTGGCACAGCCCCTCCCGCCCCAGGGCCCTCCAAGGGAGATGCCCCCCAGGCTCAATGACCCCAAATGGGTGGGAAAGGGCCAAGACACCGGACAGACTCAGAACTGAAGACCTCTGACATGCAGGTGGGCGGGGAAGGCGAGTCAGGTGGTTTCTCCTAGAGGGGGAGGGGGAGTGGAGGAGTTAGGCGTATGTACGCTAGGGTCAGGTTCAGGGTAACCAGCCTTCACAAAGCAGGGATTCAGGGTCGAATTCAGACTCCCAGACTGGGTTTTAGGCCCAGCTCTGGCACTCACCACTTCTGTGACCATAGGTCTCAGTTTTCCTCTCCATCAAGTGAGAATGGCAACTCAGGCATCATGAAATACGCAGTGACACAATCAAGCCAGGTGCCTGGGCTGCGTAGCTCAGTGCCAGGGTCTGTGGGAGACAACACAGCACACTCACTGTACATGGGGAAGAAGTCGCTCAAAGGCCTACAGCTGTGGAGTGCCAGGTTTCTGAACCCCTGTGCAGGGCTCTAACGTCACACAAGGAGTGAGGGGGAGCTGAGGGTCACACACAGCTCTGCGAAGGCATTTGACTTGCTTGGAATGGCAGGAATTCCTTCAAAGAGTGAGCAAATTGTTAACCTTTATTTGTATCAGTTTTCTCATCTGTAAAATGGGAACAACAGTAGTCTCTAGCTTTTAGATTTCGTGGGGATCAAATGTCTGAATATGTTTAAAGCCCTTACAATGTTACTCCGCTCATAGTGAGCATTCAATAGAGATTTTTCTTATTTTTGAGGGTCTATCTTGTGCCAGGCAGGGCTGGAATTAGAGAAGAATGGTTATTTACAATCCGGTCCTTGAAGAGCTCTTGATAAAGTGGGGGAGGCTATGCTCAATTGCAGGGCTTTCTGGAGGCACAGGGGGCAGTGGGGGCAACCTGGGGGGTTGTGGAGTGCTCCCTGGAAGGAGTTAGATGAAAACGGAGTGAGGGAGCTGGAAGAGCAGTTCAGGCAGGAGTAGCGCCTGCAAGGACCCTGAGACACAGGAACATTCCAGGAGCCACAGGGAGCTGGTGCTCTGTATCTGAAGTGTCGAGTTTGAGGGGCTGTGTCAAATGGTGAGACTGAAGAGGCAGGGGGCAGCCTGTCATACCAGGCCTTAAAGAGCACAGTAAAAAGCCTGGTGATAGTAATACAGTGGCTGTTGCTGTCAACCACAAACCAGGAAATGGGCCAAGTGTTTGGCATGTATCATGTCATTTCCACATGATTAGAAGGTAGGTGCTTTTATTATCACCACTTACAAATGAGGAAATACAGAGCTTGTGGGTTCGATCCCTGGTCAGGGCACACATCTAGGTTGTGGTTCGATCCCTAGTTGGAGTTCGTCTGGGAAGCAACTGATCAATGTTCCTCTCTCTCTGCCCCCTGCTCCCCCCATCTCAAAAGTCAATAAATATATATCCTTGGGTGAGGATTTAAAAAAAATTACTTGTTCAAGTGCCCGCACTCAGGTCTCCCTGAGTCCAAAGCCCCATCCGTGTTCTTAATCCTGATTCAGGAGACAAGTGAGCATCAGAACACCTGGAGAACTGTTAAAATGTGAACTGCTGGGCCCCATCCCTGGGTTATTTAGCATGCATGGGATGGGGCCAAAACTTTGTATTTGTAACTGGCTCTCCAGTGAGGCTGCTGCTGCTGCTGGTCTGGGGACCACAAGCCACTGCCCTAAACCATCCTACCTCTCAACTTAATAACCTCATCTGTGACATGGGCAGAACACAGCCTAGGTCTCAGGGTTGTTACTAGGAACAGATGGGAGGGAATAGGGCTTTATGGGAGTGAAGAAGGGGCCAGAAAATTCGTGACACCTGCTGTCCCTCCAGGCCTCGATGATTCCCTGCAGGACTATTGCTTTGAGGACTGGCAGCTGCCTGGCAAGTACCTGCTCCAGCTCTGCCCCCGTAGTCTTGAGGCTCTGACCGTATGGCCTCTGGGCCACCAGGAGCTCATCCTGGAAGGGGTGGAACAACTCCGCGCCCTGGTGAGTGAGTGGTGGCCACACTGGCTGCAGTTTCCACCCCTTGGGGGTGTCTGGAAGGCTGGCCACTGCCAGGGAGGTGACCTGCTTCCTCTCTGGCACAGAGTTCTGGGCTACAGACAGAGAACCTGCAGAGCCTGACAGAGGGGCTGCTGGAGGGGGCCCGTGTCTTCCAGAGCTTAGTAAAAGGCCGCCTGGAGGGCTGTGATGAGCCCCCCGCTGATGTCCTCAGTGCGGCTGTGGATCTGGTGCGTGAGGCCCGTGCTCTCCTCTTCTGGCTCAACAGGTACCCCAGGCTCCTCCTAGGGCACAGGTTGGGGTGACTGGTGAGGGGACCTTTCTCATCCTTGACCTCCTCACGGTCTGGGAAAGAAAAACAGCTCTGGGCTCTCGCTCAGATACGGTGAAAGAGGGCAACGAGGTTAGCTGACCTGTGCAGGGGCACTGGGGGGCCTGGGTTCCCACCGCCCCCCCAGCCTGTAATCACAGCAGTCACGTCAACAATGTTGCACAGAGAGCTTCTCCTCCCCTTCACTGGTTGCTGCTTGTCCACAGGTCCCAGCACAGTATCACCTCCTCGGGGAAGCCTTCCCTGTTTTGTACTGTCAGAGGTCCCTACAATTCAGAGCAGTTGAAGTTAACTCATTGTTGATGGAATTATGTGCTTAACTTCTGTCTCCCCAATGCCTAGTCAGAGCCTTGTACTATTAGGTGCTTGACCAACAAGCCCTGTGCTAAGCTCTTGATGGTGTCAATCATCTCTTACTCTAAACCCAAACTCATCAGAGTAGGTATTATCCCCAGGTCTCAGATGAGTAGTCAGCTCTGAGTGCTTCTGTGACTTGACTGTTAAACACAGTCTGCTAACCACTGTTCCATCCTTCCTCCTGCCAGGTACCTCTTCTCCCACTTAAATGACTTCTCAACCTGCCAAGAGATTGGGGAGTTGTGCAGGAAGCTGGGCCAGGCCTTGCAGGAGGTAAGATAACCAGGGGCCAGGCTTGGCCCAGGCTATGGAGACCAAGTCAGGCGAGAGCTTTTTATAACCTATGAATCAGCACAGGATCAGATGTGAGGGCAGGAAGAGGCAAGAGCAAGAAGAGAGGTAGCCAGCCACCGGGTAGGGGGCATTGGGAGCACGGGGCCTCCTACCTGGCAGGGGCACCCCTGGAACTTTGACTCTCAGGAGGGGGAGGGAAGAGGGCATGTGTGGTGACTTCTGGGGGCGTGGTGCCGCAGTGGGGGAGACCTTGGGGCCGAAGCTCTGACGCCATGTACTTCTGAGAAGGTGGCCAGGGTTCGGGAGGCAGGGAGGAGCTACAGGGAGGCCACCCTGCCCTCCGGAGAAGGCAGTGCCCCCACTTAGGGAAGACCCCTGCTCTCACTGCTTCCAGGACTGTCCAGCGGCTGAGAAGGAGAGCCAAGTCCTGAGGATTGTAAGTGTGTGTGTGGGGGGTGGGGGGTGAGTGGAGATGGGGTGCAGTGGATAGGGCCCAGTCTGGACATTCTGCTCCCCATCCCCCAGTGCAGCCACGTGGCTGGGATCTGCCACAACATCCTGAGCTGCAGCCCCCAGGAACTGCTGGAGCAGAAGGCCGTGCTAGAGCGTGTACAGCTGGACAATCCTTTGGTGAGCTCTGACATCTTACCTCTCACCTCTCACATCTTGGCATCTTGGCCTAGGCCCTGAAACATCATTTCAGGATTCCGCAGAATTCTGTACTGTTACAGCTAGAAGGCCTTTTGTGTTCAGTTGTTAAAGGCACAGAGGACTTTCGGGGATCTCACTGTTATTCAGCACCTTCCCCAGTCCTGAGGGGCAACAGCTGGTATGGTCTCAGGTGACACATTCTAGCCCTGAGACATAGACCTGGAAGGTTAGGGGAGAAGACATAAACTTTTCTGCTTTAATATTTCCAGGTGGGAAAACCGGAGCGCCAGCCCTGCCCTTGCCCTGCCATCCCTGTTTACCCTTTTAGGAGAGCTGCTAAAAATCTCATACCTCAGAAGCCAGCCACTCCAACTTCCCTCTGACCCTTCTGGGGGAGGAGGCAGAGGCCCACAGAGGGGTGGCAAGCCCAAAGTCACACAGCAAGTTAGGCAGTGCCAGCTTGGGGCCAGCCCTTTCCCCAGTTCTGCTCACCCAAGAATTTTGTTGCCCAGCTGGGGTCCTGCCCACTGGCCCTGCTATCCCTAAACCCACAGTGACTGTAACCTCTGCCTTCCCAGGGCCTAGAAATCCACACCACCGGCAACTGCCTGCACTTTGTGTCCCGAGTGGGCACCCAGGTGAGTGCCCCGCACCCTTTCCAGCCCCCGCCAAGACCCTTTTATCTGCCAGCCAAGCTAGCTGCAGGCCCAGGAGGGCGCACCCTCTGAGCCCCATCTTCCATACCAGGTCCCCTCCAACTTCCGGCTGCAGATCCTACCTGGTGATGAAATTGTCCAGGTCAACGAGCAGGTGGTGGTGAGTGAGGAGGAGAGAGACTTGGTGGGAATGAAGGGATTACTGAGTAGCACCCAGGGCTGGTGGCCGGGGAGGGACTCTAGGGGAAACCAGGGTTGTGGGAGGTGCCTTACATGACGTGAGCCCGCTCACATAGGTCAGAGTGGCCTCAGCAGAGCCAGGGTGAAGGGGATCAAGGAGGCTTCCTGGAGGAGGAGGCCGTGAGGCAGAGCAGGAGGATGACAGAGTGTTCCAAGGGAGAGGACCATTGGGTTGCTTCAGAGCCTCCTGCGCAGCTTGATCCAGCCCAGTGCTCCTGTGCTTGCCCCCAGGTGGGCTGGCCCCATAAGAATGTGGTGAGGGAGCTGTTCCGGGAGCCAGCCAAGGTCAGCTTGGTGCTGAAGAAGGTCCCAGTGCCAGAGACACCCCCACAGGTACCTGCCGCCCGACCCTGCCTGCAGCCTGCTCTCAGATTCCTGTTGCCAGCTCTGTCACCCTGTTTCTGGTTGTTCCCTAGACTTCTCCTCGGACCCAGGGCTCCCCACAGCTGAGGGTCCCATCGCCGGCTCTGGGCCCACTGTCCCCTGGGTAAGATGCTCTGCCCCAGGTGCACCTTGGTGGAGGAGCCTTGGGTTCATGTCATCTCCCCTTGCTCTCCTCTCCCCAGGACCCCATCCAAAGATGTCTTTGACTTCAACCTGGCTTCAAACCCAAGTCCTGGGCCCAGCCCTGCCTCAATAGGTAGTTTCAAACCCCTCAAGGTGGTAGATGCCCCAGGAAGGACATGTGGGGAACCTGGCTCTGAGCCCTGGACTCTGATACCCCCACCCTACTGCCAGGCCTGGGGCTTGGCTCACAGACCCTCCTCTTTTCCCCTTCACTGACAGACTCTGCCTCCCTTGACCCTGAGCCCCTGCTCAACGCCCCTGCACCCCCAGCCACAGTCCCAGCAGGGGTAGCAGAGACTCGTGGACCCCCTGAAAATAAGGTAAGCTGAGGGCTCAGCAAGGAGGGGCGTGGCTCCGGACCCAGACCCAGCTCTAACCCCCTATGGTCCTTTCAGAGTCCTGACCCTGGTCGGAAGAAATCGAAAGGTATGAGATGCATCCGGCTGGGTGGGGGTCCCCTGACATGAGGAGCTCTTAGAAGTCTTTATGGTGCTGGACAAGACCACCACCCCGCCCCCCACCCCCACACACACACTTCACACACAGCCTTTTCTGGAAAGAGCTCTGTTTCCTGGGTCAGACCTGTGTTCCCAGCCTGGGCCTGTCGTGAGCTCTGTGGCTTCGAGCTAACAGCTTGTCCTCCAGTCGTTGATTTCCTCACCTCTAACATAGGGAGTCATTCCTCTGAGCCAAACAGGTGTAACATTCCAAGCACAGAGTATGGGTTCAGAAATATCAGCTGGGGTTGCTCGTGGTGGGCAAGGGAGCAGGTTTGGGGGTCCAGGGTGCCGTGCTAGGCCCTCACTGAATGCCCGTGCTGTGCTGCTGCAGGTGTGGCGACACGGCTGAGCCGCCGGCGGGTGTCATGCCGGGAGCTGGGCCTGCCCGACTGTGATGGCTGGCTCCTGCTGCGCAAGGTGCCCAGTGGCTTCATGGGCCCTCGCTGGCGCCGCTGCTGGTTTGTGCTCAAGAGACACACACTCTACTGGTACCGCCAGCCCCAGGTGAGACCCCGCACACACCTGAGTTGCCTCCAGGCCGCAGTTCTTGCTCCTACTCTGCCATCTACTCCCGTCTGTGGTCACACAGGTGGGCCACGAACCCTCATGCCCCCAGCATTCCTGTCTCTAAAATGGGGACACTCTTCAGAGAGAAATGGGCTTCTATGTGTGTAAAAGCACCTTTCCTTCCTCTTCTATTCTGTCCTTCCTAGTGGTAGGCTATTTCTTCAATCGTTTACTCATTCAATACCCATTCAGGTGCCTACTGTGTGCTCAGCTCTGGGCTGGGCACTGCAGACACAGGGAAGACTTGGGCAGTTCTTGCTACTCCATGCTGGTGGGGGAGAGGGAGAATCCAGGACAGTACGGGGAACACGTGCTGTGATGGGAAAGCCTGGGGACTGGGTGGGAGCCCTCAGAGGTGGCCAGTCCAGCCTGAGGAGCGGCGAAGGCTCCCAGAGACATCAGTGCCCGAGGGTTGGTCAGACGGAGAGGAGAGAGAAAACCAGAAGGGGGGACAGCAGCCTCCGCAGAGCTCAGGGTGTGAGGCAGCTTCGGCTGTACCCATTGACAGAACAAACGCAGGAGCAGGCTCCTCCTGTGGCCGTTTCTCTGGATCTGTTTGGCTCCCCTTTCCTGGCTCAAAGGCACCCCTTGGTCACACCCCTTGCCCCCACCCCAGATTCCTGCCCTGAGCTCCTGATGCCGAGGTTTGTGGTTAGAGAGCCCAGGAGGTGGCCTTAGGAGCCTGAACCTCCAGGGTATTGGGGCTTCATGCTGACCCTCACTGTGGTCCCCCCAGGATGAGAAGGCTGAGGGCCTCATCAATGTCTCCAACTACAGTCTGGAAAGTGGGCATGACCAGAAGAAAAAATAGTTAAGTCCTGGGCGTGACGGGGCAGGGTGGTGGGGAGAGAAAAGAAGGTCAAATGTAACGGGTGGGGTGGAGGCCACAGGGGGCCGGATTGCCAGTGCAGCCTCTCTGGGTTCCAGACTGGCACACCCAGGCTGAGTGTGGCCTTTCTGCTCCCTGGCAGTGTGTTCCAGCTCACTCATGATGTGTACAAACCCTTCATCTTTGCTGCTGATACCCTGACAGATCTGAGCATGTGAGTGCCACCCCCGCTCACCCCCAGACTCCCACATGAGTGCTTGGGAGTCTGGATTCACATCTCAGCTCTCTGATGGTGGTTGGTCCAGGCACATCTCTGTTGCAGTTTCATCATCTATAAAGTGGGCTAGTAAGAGTTCCTACCTCTCAGAGTTGCTCTGAGGATTAAATCAGAAGATGCTTTGCTGGGAAGGCCCTTGGTACACAGTAAATGAAACTTCCCTGAACCCATTTGCCCCTCTGCAGGTGGGTGCGCCATCTCATAACCTGCATTTTCAAGTACCAGTCTCCAGGCCGGGCCTCCCTACCCCGAGAGGAAGGTGGGTATCTTGCAGGGATGGGTCTCACCTGAGCCTTTGCCTTTCCTGGGATAGGGGCTGGGGACTGAAATGCCCTAACCTGCTTCCTGGCCTCCAAAACCCCTGTGAAGCTTAGTGGGTTCCCCACTGCTCCTGTCCACCCCAGACTGCTACAGTGAGACGGAAGCAGAAGACCCTGACGATGAGGTTGGGTCCCTCTCATCCTCGGTGAGTAAGGGCCTGGTGGGGGTGAGCAGCAGGGTGTAGAGCTCAGACTGATACCTTCCTCTCTCTTCCACCCTGCCTATAGTCCAGCCCTGCCCAAGCTGCAGGTCCACTCCATGGAGACACATCACCTGCAGCCTCCGCCACACAGGGCAGCCCGCAGACCTCCTTTGGCCTTCCAGCAGGTGCTGCGCTGGGGTTGGGAGCTGAGATGGAAGGCTGGGTTGGGCACACCCTCATCCTGCTCCCCCTCCCACAGACAACAGTGAAGGGACTTTGGAAGGAATGGTACGGGGACTGAGGCAGGGTGGTCTGTCCCTCCTGGGCCAGCCACAGCCCTTCACTCATGAACAATGGCGGAGCTCTTTCATGCGGCGCAACCGAGACCCCCAGCTCAATGAGCGAGTGCACCGTGTGAGGACACTACAGAGCACTCTCAAGGTCAGCTGTGGGGTGCTGGGCATGGCAAGGGGCTGGGCTCTAGGCTTTTGGCTCTGGTTCCTGGCCCACAGCTCTGGACTCAGGCGTGCACTAGGCCAAGTTTTAGGCTCCCGATTTGAGGACCCAGACTAGACTGGGCCAGGTGCTGGGTTTTAAGTACTCAGCTAGCTCTAGGCTCAGGCTCTGCCACCCTCCCTGGTGATCACGGCCCCTTAACCCCTACTGTCTTCATAGGCAAAGCTGCAAGAACTGCAGGCCCTGGAGGAAGTGCTAGATGACCCCGAGCTGACTGGAGAGAAGTTCCGACGGTGGAAAGAACAGAACCAGGAGCTCTACTCAGAGAGTCTGGGGGCCTGGGGGGTGGTGCAGGCTGAGAGCAGCCCCCAAGTCCTGACTTCTGACTCCAGAGAACAGTCTTCTCACCCCCTGACCTCTGAGGCTGAGGAGCACTCCCATCTCAGCTCCCTGACCTCAGAGAGCAACCTCCAACCTCCCGATCTCTGACCCTGGCCAGCACCTAGCTCCTGACCTCTGGCTGAGGACCACCTCCACCCCAGCCTCAACATGTCTAGCACAGAGCAGCCTTGAGTTTTGTTCAGGGTTGGAGGTAAAACAGGTCCAAGTCTTCACACCAGGCTGACCCCTCTGCCTGAGCATCCACCATTTCTGCTCCCCTCTCCCCTGGAGCGGGATAAGATGGTGTGAGCTGTGGACCACCCTCTCCTGCCTTGCCAATGAAGGAATGGGAGGCTGGGCTGAAAGTCTCCCATCTGTCCTCTGACCTGTGGGGCCATGAACCTGCCTCCCTCAGGCCCTTGGCACTTCTCCCCTCCCCAAATCAGTCAGTATAGGCGTTCTTCACTTCACACAGAGACACTTTTCAACCAAATAAAGTCAATTTTGCTAACATGAATTTATGTGTGCCTTTAACTTCCATATTACAATCAGGAATCTGCTCCCCAGGGGGACTGGGATAAAAAGCTGTCAGATAGGGGTGAACCCTCTTGGTAACTAGCCCACTGGGCAGCCCATGCCTGGGCTCAGCAGGAAGCTCCTGTCAACCATGATGAAGATTGCTACTTCATGGCTCGTGAGGGCTTTGATGCAGGCTCATCTGTCCCCAGCCCTTTGGAGACCAGAGGGTGATTTCCTGCCCCATCTCCGAGTGAGAAATAGAGAACGGCCTTTCACTCTCTAGATGGAGAACATACCTGACATGGAAGGGCAGGGTGGGCTCCTGGAGGCCAGGGTAGTGAGATGGAGTAGCCCATGGGAGGGGTGCAGGTTGTGGTCTACTAGGAGGAGAGCCTTGAAATGAGACATTTTCTCTTTTTAGCCCAGTGTCATCTCCAGCTCCTGGATCCAGAGTAGGGACACACCCTTGTGTCTCCATCCAGGTTGTGGAGGAGATCTGACCTGCTCCCATCAACCTCTTGACTTCTGACCTCAGCCACGGCCCTTCACAACTCTGACTTCCTCTGTGTGGTACAAGGGGGCTCAGTGGGAGGAGCTTCTCTCAAGATTGGAATTCCTAGGTGGAATGCAAATGGCTGGAGGTCACAGAGGCCTCTATGATATCACCACAAGGGGGAGCAAGACCACTTGGAATAAAATTTCTTTGACGAGTGGGAGGAAACTGAGCAACTGTGATGGAAAACTGGTGGCAGCAATGGATGGACACCACCAATATAAAATCTTTGAATGTCGTGGTAGGTGGCCTCTGCCTGGCTCCACCACTCAATCTGGGCGTCCCAGGGTTGGGTGCGGCACAGGAGGACTGTACTAGGTCCAGAGGGGCAGGGGCCACACTGATAGGCCCTCTCCACACCTTTGCAGAAGTCCACTCAAGAGCACTACATCCGGCCAGAGGAACAAGTGCTCATCGACCGCCGAGACATCACCAGCAGAAAGGCAAGGGGAGGGCTGGGCTGCATCCATCCTCCCCTACAGTGGCCCTTTTGCAGCTTGCGCCCACAGGGCAACAGGCCTCATAATAACTCTGCCCCTTTTGCTTTCAAAGCATCCTTCCAGAGGACCTTCCCTAGCAGTAATCCCTGCAGTCACACCCCACGATTTGCTGGTAACTGCCTGTCAGTACCACCCACATGAACCCCTATATAATGATGGTCACCCACTGCCAGATACCCTAAAAGAGCTTCCCTTGCAATGACCCTCACAAAGATCCCCCAGCAGTGAGCCATTTGGGTAGGGACCTCAACACTGATCTCCCATTCCCCGATTCCCTCTTAGGCCCCTTCCCCTGAGAAGGGCCTCCCCAGGGAGTCCCACTCACTGAGAGCAAACATCCAGGCAGAGGCCTCCTACGGCGATACCTGCCTGAAGAAAGGTCTCCTGCCCTCTCCCAGGATGCCTGGGACATGCAGGAGTTCATCACTAGAATGTATGTCAAGCAGCTGCTCCGACACTGGGCCTTTCAGCTGCTGCTGGCGATGCTGCTGGTGATCAATGCCATCACCATTGCGCTCCGCACCAACTCCGCCCTTGACCAGGTGAGACTGTAGCCTGACTTCTGCACCCACTGATCTAATGGGGGCCTGGGTAAGGCAGTACCCTCTCTGAGCCTTGGGCTCCTCATCTGTCTGTGATGATGGAATTGGCTGCTCTGCAAGGACCTGTTAGCTCTGATCTTCCAGTAGTCTAGCGATAAAGAAAGACGTTGTGGTGGAGAGGGCCCGGCTTTGAGGAATACATTGCTTTTGTATAAAGAAGGACAGGAAAAAATGGTGTGAGCAGAGGCAGGCAAATGGGTGCCTTGTAGGGAAGGATATCCCATTTTAATAAATAGTCACTGAGAGAGAATCTGTGCTGGGCACTGTACTGAGAGCCAGGGCTCCGGGTGTGAGCACAACGGACCCAGTTCTGTCTCAGGCAGACGCAAATGTGTCATTTATAAATGCCTGAGTATCGTAGACTATACTTTCAGGGATCATTTCTATAGTTTGTTAAATGCCTGAGTATTGGAGCACATGGGAGCTCAGAGAGGGCATCAAGCCTGATGGATTGAAGAAATCTTTGTGGAGAAAGGGACCCTTAAGCTGAGAATAAAGAAAGAGCAGAAGTTGGCCAGGCAGAGAGAGAAGGCAGAAATAGCGTGTGTTCTCCATGTCCAACATGAAATCCAGTAAGACTTGATTATTTTACTCTCTTACAAGGAGGATACTACATACTGAGTTGTGATATTTAAAATCAATATTTTTAAAATGTTCAATGTGGTGGCTGATGAGCTCAGAAAGATGGTCAGCAGCAGTGTCTTTACATTCTGTTAAGGGGGGTGGTCTTTATCCTACACCACCGGAAAGCCAGGGAAGGGTTTAAAGCATGGCAGTGGCATGACCAGTCATGTGTTTAGAAAACTTACACTGGCTGCCACAGTGTGGGCCACGGAAGGGAGAGGATCAAGAACTTGAAAAGGTGAAGCTTGCAGGACTTCAAGTGAAGACAGTGGGTGCGGAGCAGGACAATGGCAGTGGGGACAAAGAGACCACAGGCATCTGGAGCTCCCTAGCGGTTGGATCCACAGGCCTTCCAGATCGATTTTCTTCATAGCAACACTTAGCACTTACATGTGCTGCCTCAGTTAACATCTGTCATCACCATACAACAGAGGAATGGAGAGTGAGGAGTTGGTCTGAGCAGCTATGTGGGGATGGTACTGTTTGTTGGGAGATGGGGACAGAGAAGGATGAGCCGGTTTGGGAAGGACACTGAGTTCGGTTTGAGTTGTCTGAGTATCTGAGGTGCCTGTGCAATACCCACACAAAAATGTCTAGTAAGGGGTGAGAGGTCAACTCCAAAAGGCCTCAGTGAGCCCTGGGATGGAGGTGGTGACATGAGAGTTGCCAGCCTCTGGGTTCGCTGAAGCTAAAGGAAGGGATGAGGTTGCCTGGGGAGAGAGAATTGAGTGAGTAGAGAAGGGGCCAACACATGGCTCTGAGGAGAGCCTGCAAATGACGGGCAGGAAGTGCAGGAGGAGGTGCAAAGGGAGACTGAGGCAAAGGAGTGCCAGAGAAGCGGGAGGAGACCTGGGAGCTGTGCACCCAGTGGGGCGGGCACAGCAGCGGTAGGACTATGGAGCTTCCCCTGGAGTTAGCTCTTATGCCCTTGAGGAGAGGTGCCCCTGATGCGGTGGAGGCAGAATCCCAATGGCCAGAGTTTGGAGAATGAGTAGACTGGAGGGCAGATTGCACACACTGATGGATCAGGAAATCAGTTCTGAGTGCAGATGCTAATGTTCATGAAAAAGAATGAAGTAGGAATTGTCTGTGTGTGTGGAGGTGATGGTGGGAGCAGGGGGAGAGGGAGGGAGAGAGTCATGTTATAAGATATAAAATGTATTTCTCTTACTATGGGTCCCAATCAGACATGGTATAAGGTGTGTGTCCATGAAGGGCAAATCCTAGAGGCCTGTGGATGCCAGACTGGTTTTGAACCTTACCCTGCAGGCCATAGGGAACCATGGAAGGCTTGTGGGTAGAGAAGGCAACTCTGATTTAGCCACAGGTGCCCATGACTTGGAGAAGGCAGGACTATTTAGAAAGTTCTTTCTAAGTCCTGGCTGGTGTAGCTCAGTAGATTGAGCGCAGGCTGTGAACCAAAGGGTCGCCAGGGCACATGGCTGGGTTGCAGGCCAGGACCCCGGTGGGGGCCACGTGAGAGGCAACCACACATTGATGTTTCTATCTCTCTTTCTCCTTCCCTTCCCCTCTCTCTAAAAATAAATAAATAGAATCTTTAAAAAAAAAAGAAAGTTCTTTCTATAATGAGGAGAGCCTGCTGCCTTCAGTGGCCAGTGGGATGGAACTGAGGGGCCAGAAAGCTCTTCCTTGTTGTAGGCAGCCATCCCTGGCCCATGAAGCCCTTTGGGAATTTGGAACAGGCAGGGAGCCCATAAACCTTAACTTCCCATATGGGTTGAAGAAGCTCAGCCCGGCTGGTGGATGGGGTACAGTGGTAGCAAGGAGTGGATAGCAGGTGGGCTCCATGTGTGGCAGTGAGGCTTGGGGCAGAGTTTGTTGGCCATGGAAGTTAAAAAAGCAAGGAGTCCTGGTGACTTTGGTAACTGCCAGGGTAGAGTCAGGGGGCTGGGAGATGTTAGTAGGGTCACAGAATATAGTGGTATCACAGCTTAATGGGCACTAAGGGATCGAGGTTGGGGAAAAGTGAGTTGGGGTTTAAACAGAATTCACCACCACACAGTTATCTGGCCATAGCGCATCCACCCAGGGAGTGTGGTCAGGCTGGCCTGGGGGCTTTGGGAGCGGGGCCAGCAAGAGCGGTTGGGACAGCCAGAGAAGGGAGATGGAACTTGCTGCCCTCCATCTCAGGGGCCAGGGCTTTTCCTCCCAATTCTGAGCCGGTTCTGCCTCTTCCCTGCCTCCCTTTTACAAGTATTCTCACCCGAGACGAGCAAAGGTTCGTAGTCAGACAACAATCTTTGTTGCTAACTGTCTGACCTTGGGCACCTCTCATTTCTCATCTGTAAGATGAGGATACAACCTGCTTTGGGGGATGATGGTGATGGTGATGTGAAATGATGTGAGGGTGGTCTTGGTGTGGGGCCTGGCCTGTACGTGCAAAGTGTGCCCGGAAGGAGCAACAACGATGCTGAGGATGAAGAGCAGCAGGGATATGAGCCTTCCTTCCCCCCAGGACATTCTCTCTCCCCGGCCAGGCCCAGCCTCCCACTCCACTGACCTTTCTGTCCCTCTCTTTTTCTCTGTCTTCCATGTAGAAACACTATGAGTTGTTCTCTACCATAGATGACATTGTGCTGACCATCCTTATCTGTGAGGTTCTCCTTGGCTGGTTAAATGGCTTCTGGATTTTCTGGAAGGTGAGATCCGGGGCCCTCCCTGTCATTGCCCCTATGCCTTCTTAGGAACTGCACCCCACCCTGTCCCCATCCCTGTGCTCCTGGCCCTGCAAACTGAGGAGTGTGTGTGTGTGGGGGGGGGGGGAGAGAGAGACTGATTACTTCTGAGATGTCTGATACAGTAACTTGTACTAGAAGTGCAGCCTTCCTGAGTTCCATCCCTTTTCTAACCTTCCACCATTCTGTGATCCTGGGAAAACCTTCGTGTCCTTATATAAGAAATGAGATTGAGAGCATTCACCTTAATTTACAGGGTTCAAGAGTAGGACTCGACAAAACTTTTCTATAAAGGGCCAGATAAGTGTTTTAAGCTCTGTGGGCCATCCAGGCTCAGTTGCAGCACCCGACTGTGCTGTGTGTGATCACTTCTGCAGGGATCGCCTCACTCAAGGACACCGAAATTTGAACTTCATATAATTGCATGTGTCACCAAATATTATTCTTTTGATTTTTTTTTTCCTACCAACCATTAAAAAAATGTAGGAAAACCATTCTTAGCCTGAGGGTTTTACAAAAAAAGAGCTGCTGGCCAGACTGGCCCCTGGCCTAGAGTCTGCTGACCCCTGTTCTGGAGGGCATCAAGGAGCCGTCTGGGTGGGAATGGGCCTGAAAGTTACATTAAAATGACTTTTTTAAAAAAGATTTTATTTGATTTTTAACGAGAGGAAGGGAGGGAGAAAGAGAGGGAGAGAAACGTAAATGTGTGTTTGACTCTCATGCACCCCCTACTGGGGAACTGGCCTGCAACCCAGGCATGTGCCCTGACTGGGAATCAAACTGGCCACCACCCTTTGGTTGCAGGCAATGCTCAATCCACTGAGCCATACCAGCCAGGGCTGAAAGTTACATTAAGTGAGACAAAGATTCAACTCTTTGAATAGGATGTCTGGAGTCAAGGGATTCCTGGAGCCAAGACATTTATTTTGCCTTTGGGAATGTTCCAGAGGAGGTTTCAAAGGAAAAAAAAAAAAACTATCCAAAAATCCCCTCTCATAAAATGGAGTACCATTTAAATATAGTTACTAGAACAACCAATTAGAATTAAAAGCTTTCCATGGTTTAGAGCACAGGTGGCAAACACAAGGCCCTCGGGCTGAACCCGGCCCTCCACCTTGTTTTATCTGGCCAGGTACCTTGTTTCTACCCGGCGGCAGAGCCGAGCTCTCGCTTAACTGTTAAGGAATAGTTACATTTACACAGTCCTAAATTTACATTCAGCCCTTTGAAGGCAACCGCGAGGCTGATGTGGCCCCCAGTGAAAATGAGTTTGACACCCCTTGTTTAGAGGTTTCACTTCATAGGACAAGGAATGTAAAACCTAGAACAAAAATGCTGAAGTCTGGATGTCTTAAAGACTGCTTTGGGCAAACAACACTTGCAAGGATACTTATTAGCAGAGAAAAGGATAGGATAGTTCACATTTACATATCTCCACACTAGAGAGGAGAGCAGGTACCACAGTGCTTATCAGAACTAGCTCTAGGATGCAGGCAAGCAACTGTTCCCTAAGAGGGAACATTCCTCCTCCAATCCCGCCTGAGATTTCTTTCAGTAGCAGTTAGGGGCCTGCACTTTCAAGGCTAAGCCCCAGAGTTTCTTAGCACCGGAGACTTGAAGCAAGCATGAGCCTCTTGTGTTCCTCCAAGTCACCCCACTTGTACCCTAAGTAAGCCATGGCTTCTCAACCTCAGCACCACTGTATTGATCTTTTGGCCTGGCTAATTCTTTGTGGTGAGAACTGTCCTAAGCATTGCAGGATGTTTAGCTGCATTCCTGGCATCTACCCATTTTTGCCATTAGCACCATCCTAGTTGTGACCACCAAGAATGTCCCCAGACATTAACAAATGTCCCCTGGAGGGCAAAATCACCCCCAGCTGAGATAATGTTCCAAACTCTAACCTTCCATCTGGGGCCAGGCTACCAGTGCCAAAAGCCAGGGCTTGTTAGAAGCTGTTTTTGCCTCCTTCCCCACCCTCTCAGCCTTTCCCCTGGGTCCCAGTACACAACGCCTGCCTGCTCCCTGTTGCATGGGTGTGGTAGATGGGTTGGGAGAGAAGGGAAAGGGAAAAATACAGGGAAGGGAGGAAAGTCTGGAAACTAACATCTCAAATATCACCCAGCCACATAGGGATTCCCTGTTTTGTTCCCAGCTCTCACGTTTTTTTTACTATCCTCATGTGAATCCTTCCTCTTCCTCACCTCGACAGCCTATTTATCGCTATACCCTGTTTGTTTGTTTTGTTTTTTCTTAATCCTCACCCAAGGACATTTTTTCATTGCTTTTAGAGAGAGGAAGGGAGGGAGGGAGAGAGAGAGAAAGAAACATCTATGTAAAAGAGAAACATCGAGCTGTTGCCTCCCATACATACCCCGACCTGGGACTGAGCCCACAACCTAGGTATGTGCCTTGACTGGGAATTGAACCTGCAACCTTTCAATTTTTGGGACAACGCTCCAACCAACTGAGCCTCATGGGCCAGGGCTGCTACCCCTGTTTTAGCTCTTGCCTTATCTTTTCTCACCAGGATGTTGCTATGTCCCCACCTGCCATCAAAGTGATCTTCCCAAGGCACAAGCCAAAGTATCCTTGCTTATTTTTGCAGCTTCATCACTCCTGGCCTCACCCTTGGTGTTCCAGCTGCACCAAAATGCCTGTAGTTGTATCCCCCAGCGTGCGCACGCGCACACACACACAAACATACTGCTGCTTCACACCTCCTTGTCCTTGTCCTTGTTCATGCTGACCCCTGTCTATGCAAGCTCTCTGCCACTTAATTATACCTACTTACAGCTTAAGACTCATTAAAATGTCTTCTCTTCCAGGAAGTCTTCCTATCTTTCCCAGACTAGGTTAGGTGTTGCTCTGTGTCTCTCTTACACTATGTGCTTATCTCTCTTAGCTGGAGTTAAAAATTTGCTGCCTGTCCACCTCCCTCAAAATAAAATAATCTGTCAGTGCAGCAGGGCAAAACTCCTGTATCTTCGGAATGTGGTTCAAGGCCTGGTATATAGTATGAACTTAATACTGGATGGATAGAGGGATGGGTCTGTAGATAAACTGGCTTGTGTCTCCGTGTGTGTGTAGGTGCAGACACGTTGAATGTGGGACACCAGGAGACCTTGTGTTTATTGGACTGCCCCCAAAATTTAAGAACATTTTTTCCATTAAAAAAAAGTTTTTTTGAATATTTAATGCAGATACCTATTGGTCAAAACTATATTGAAAAGTACACATAGCCCTGGTTGATGTGGCTCAATGGGCTGAGTGCCAGCCTGGGAACCAAGGGTTGCCAGTTCAATTCCCAGTCAGTGGTACATACTTGGATTGTGGGCCAGGTCCCCAGATGGGGGTGAACGAGAGGCAGCCGATAGATGTATCTCTCACACATCGATGATTCTCTCCCTCTCTTTCTCTCTCCCTTCCCCTCTGTAAAAATAAATAAAATCTTAAAAAAAGGAAAAGAAAAATACACACAGAATTCTTGCTTTCACTCCTTTCCTTTCATCCCTCGCTCCTTACCCACACCCTCTCTAGGTAATCTTTGTGTATTTATAGTCCCTTGTTTATCCTCTTAGTGTTTATTTTGCAAACATGTATATATTTTTAGTTCTCCCTTTTCTAACAGTGACGTACTATAAACAGTCTTCTGCACTTCACTTTTGTCACTTAATAAATCCTGGCAAACTTTTTTTTTTAAGTGTTTGTTTATTTATTTTTAGAGAGGGGGAAGGGAGGGAGACAGAGAGGGAGAGAAACATCAATGTGCGGTTGCCTCTCACATGGCTCCCACGGAGGACCTGGGTCACAACCCAGCCACGTGCCCTGACTGGGAATCGAACCAGCGACCCTTTGGTTCGCAGCCCGTGCTCTGGCAAACTTTCTATGTTAGTACATGGAGACCTTTCTTATTTTTCTTCTTATGGCTACACAGAATCCATTGAATGTGTAATAGTTTATTCATCCAGGGTTCGATTCCTGGACACTTTGGTTATTTTCAACCTCATACAAATGTCATTTTGTACTTGTACCAGAGTTTGTGTAGGTCAGATGTCTAGAAGTGAGATCACTGGTCAAAGGTAAATGCATCTTTTGTTTATTAGATAGAGCCACTTCCCCTCTTTAGTAGCTGTGCTTGGATTTTTCATCCATGTGAGCTTCCTTCCCCTATCGCCATTCCTAGATGAGTTTGTGCCTTATTGGACAAAGGACTTGGAAAAATTTCCTCTCTCTTATACAGTGAGAGCTAGTTTGCCTCTGAACTGGCTATTGAAGCACTGGTCCTTAATGTTTTCATTAGCATTTATTTTCATTTTATTATTAATTGGAGCGTGTGTCACACAAAGCCTGGAGTATCCAAACACTTTCCTATCACTTAACTGCAGGGCAAGGCCATTTTCAGCAGTACGCTAACCAGGTGGTGCTCAGCTTAGGAACCAGCTGTATGAATGTGAGCCTCCACTGCATGTCTCTGAGGCTGCACATGGCTGTTGATACAGCGAGTGCATGCCTGTTGGGTGGCATGTTTTGGGGGCAACAGAATGAGTAACAGCAGTGGATGGCAAATGGCTGGCCCTGATGTGAGAGGAACATTGAGCCCCCCGTCCTTGGGGTGTGGGGAAGGCAGACCCAGGATGTCCCCGTGGGATGGGCCTGACAGACCCCACTGGGGCTGGCCCACCCTACCCCCAGGACGGCTGGAACATCCTCAACTTCCTTATCGTCTTATTCTTGCTCCTGGCATTCTTCAATAGTGAACTCAATATCATCTCTATCACCTACACCCTCAGGTGAGCTGGGCCCTCTGGAGAAACGAGGGGGAAATGTCTGGACCCTGGGGAAGAGATGGGGGGTTATTACCAGCTTGGGATTAGTTCTGCCTGAACAGGTAGGGTGGCACTGAGGAGAAGGGGCCTGGGAAGGGCGGAGGGGCACCCCTGAGAGGCTCTGCCACAGGGTACTTCGTCTGCTGCACGTGTGCATGGCGGTGGAGCCGCTGGCCCGGATCATCCGCGTCATCCTGCAGTCGGTGCCTGACATGGCCAATATCATGGCCCTCATCCTCTTCTTCATGCTGGTCAGTGCCCTCCCCCACCCCCCGCCACTCCCTTTCCCTGAACAGGCCCTGGGTTATTGGGGTTACAGGGGTGTCTGTAGGAGAAGAGAGGCCTAAGGGTCTGAACCCCTATGATTCCCTTACTAGTGTTCATTTGCATGTCTTACCTCCAAGGCTCTTGGGTGAAGTCAAGGCATGTCTTTGGTCTCTCTGGCAGGTGTTCTCCGTGTTTGGGGTCACTCTCTTTGGTGCATTCGTGCCCAGGCATTTTGAGAACATGCCGGTTGCCTTGTACACCCTCTTCATCTGCATCACCCAGGATGGCTGGGTGGTCATCTACAATGACTTTCAGTGAGTCCCGGCGGGGGGGTTTGGTCCCCCAGCCCAGCCAGGCCAGGCAGGGGCTGGGCTCTCATGAAGCAAACTACTGAGTGGGGATGGAAAAGGGCTCTGGATGGGAGTGGAGCTCCCAGGGCTGGGGGTGAGGATGGCCCAACAGGAAGAGTGTGTCAGAACTTTAAACTGGAGGAAAGGAGAACCCTGGGGCTGGGGCCTCTGGGTGTGTGCACTACTTGAAGATTTGCCCTCTTGAAACTCCACCCATTCAAAGTCCCACCACAGACCTATTCATGGATATTCCTCCCATCATGCTGAATACCTGGGTAGCTTGGCCTTGGGCAGTGGAGCTGTCTGTGGTTGTGCTAGGGCTTCAGGGTAGCCTCCCAGCCAACACTGGAGCCCACCAAACTGCCTGCACTCCTGGGAACTTAGGGTCTCCTTTCATTTATTCTTAGACATGCTGCCCAAGGTCATGTTTGGCCATAGATGGCTGCCTGGGTTCTGTTTCTTGCCCCTTTGCCATTAAGTCTAAACCCTATTTGTTTCTAGCCCATTCCAGGGAGTTGGGTCACCTGACTGATTTCCTTTTATTCCTTTCATATGAGAGTCAAGTCCAGTTGGTAAAGGGCTTCTGCTGTCATTATCCATTATGATTTAGGTAGCGGAGAAACCAGAGGGTGTCCTGTAAAAGGTGGACTGGGCTTTTGAGTCTTTGTTCTACCACGGTAGCTGTGCAATGTTAGGCGAATTATTTCATCTCTTCTCTGAGTCTTAGTTTCCTCATCTGTCAATTGGGGATTATAATACAATATTAACTATGCCATGGATTGCTGTGAGGATCAACAGAACATCTATATGAATCTCTTAGCACAGAGCTTGGCACAGTACACACACATACACACACAGAAGACAGAGAGGGAGGACACTATTATCTGGGAAAAAATATACATATATTTTATCTTCACCTGAGGACATGCTTATTGATTTTGATTTTAGAGAGAGGAGAGGGAAGGGAGACAGAGAGGAAGAGAAATACCAGTTGTTGCATCTCCAACAAGCCCAACCGGGAACCAAACCCACAACCTAGGCTTGTGCCCTGACCCTATATTGAATCTGTGACCTTTCAGTTTATGGGACAATGCTTCAACCAACTGAGCCACATCAGCTAGGGCTGGGAAAATATTTTATGGGAAATTTAAAACAGATGTTAATAGTGGATGGGATTTTTCCTGTATATTTTCCTTCTGAACTTTCTATAGTGAGCTTGAATTACTTTTTATAATAAGAAAGAGTATAGCCAATAGATTAAGCTTGATAATGCTGATGTACAAATCTCCACCCTGCAGGGCTGGGTTGAAGACCCCACCATCTGGCAGTATAGCAGGTGCTCAGTAAAGAGCGGCTGCTGCCCTGATTGGTGTGGCTCAGTGGGTTGGGCGTTGTCCTGCAAACCTAAAGGTAGCCGGTTCAGTTCCCAGTCAGGGCACATACCTGAGTGTGGGCCAGGTCCTCAGCTGGGGGTGTTCAAGAGGCAACTGATTGATGTTTCTCCCTTCCCTCCCCTCTCCCTGAAAATAAAAAAATAAAATCTTTTTTGTGACAATTAGAAGTAGGCAATAGATCTGCACAATAGCAGTGAGGCGATGGAAGTCCTAGCAGGCCTTGCGATAATTTCCCCATTTCATAGATAAGGAAACTGAGCTCAAAGGGCCAGGGCGGTGACGGGGCCTCTGGCTGTCATCTCCAGGCGGGAGATCAGGGACTACGCAATGGAGATTGGGGGTGCCCTCTACTTTGTCACTTTCATCACCATCGGTGCCTTCATTGGCATCAACCTGTTGGTTGTCGTGGTGACCACCAACCTGGAGCTAATGGTGAAGGCAGGAGAGCCAGGGCAACAGAATCAACTAAACTTTACAGAGGTGAGTGGGTTGGGGAGGGCAGAGGGAGGAGAGGGAGGGTGTGTACGAGTGCCAACTTGTGCATATGTAGATGAGTGTGTGTGCTGGCACACTCAGGTGCCTGGAGAAAGCTGAACCTGACACCCTGAGGCTGCATTCCCCACCTTGCGTGACAACTCACCAACTGTGTCTTTTGACAGGTGTGGATTTCCTAGCTGCCTTGTTTCTATGGCAACTCAAAACTGAGCAGCTGGATGACCTTAGGGCATTTAACCAATCTAAGCCTCAATTTCTACTGTAAAATGGGAATGATGATAGTATTTCCCTCATAGGGCTATTATGAGAACTACATGGGTAAATCGACACATATGAAGAACTCAATAAATGTTAGCTACAGTATTATTTATTCAGAGGTAGAACTTCCAAAAGGTTGGAGAGATAGAGAGTGTAATACTTTTCAAAATGTTGAGGGCCCTGGACTGTGACTTGAGAGTAGATAGGGCTTTAGAAGTTTGCTGGGTAGGATTCATTAGCAGTGAAATGGGGGTGGGAGGCTAAGTTTTAAAGAGGGGTGAGAATTTCCAAAGAGGGAGGGGAAGGGCTTGTATATATATTTGAAGCTGAGCTCCCATAGCAAGGTAGGGAGACTAAGTGTGGTTGGAGCTGAAATGAGGTATATCGGAATCCTGGTGTCCTGAGACTTGTCCTTCCTGAAGCCAAGCAGGCAGGGGCTGGGAAAGGGGGTGCCAGCTGAGCTGTCCATCCTCTCTCCGTTTCCCCTCCCCTAGACAGTCAACATGGCAGAGTATGAGAATTACGACCTCCCACTGGTGCACTGCGAGGTGGCCCGTCTGGACGTGTCCGGCCTTCCCCAGGAGCCGCTTATGGGAGGCCCCATATCAAACCTCTCAGAAAACACATGTGACAACTTTTGCTTGGTGCTGGAGGCAATACAGGAGAATCTGATGCAGTACAAAGAGATCCGAGATGAGCTCAACACGTAGGGCGGGTACTGGGGCTGCCCCTGAGTCCTGTGAGTTAGGGCTGAGTGGAACCTCAGATTTCTCTCACCAATAGAATGGTGAGACTCCTCACCATTTTATTATATGGACCCTGAGGCCCAGAGAGGTTAAGTGATATGCCCATGGTCCCCCAGCATTTTAGAGGAGTTGGAATCCAGACTTCTCGGTTCCTCTCATCTCACGCAAGCAAGCAATTGCACCTCTTGGCCTGGGTCTCTAATAGAATGGAGGGAGGATGAAGTGGGTGGACACCAGGGAAGTGGTGGGAGGGCTACCATACCCCCCCTTCTCCCCACTCTGGAATACACTCACTCCTTCGCCCCCAGGATAGTGGAGGAAGTACGCTCCATCCGCTTCAACCGGGAGCAGGAGGAAGCACTATTGCAGAGACATGTCTCAAAGAGCCTGTTGATGGAGAGCAAGTCTTCCGTGGACATCCGTGAGATGACCAGCCAGCAAGACTTGATCACTGCACTCATCAGCAGAGAAAAGGTGTGGCTTCCCTCTGTCACCCAATCTGTGCTCACTCGGCCACCCCATGCAGCCCACCCCAGCCGAGTCTAGCCTCTGCTGCAGTAGTCAAGGTTTCTGTCTATTCCAGGTCTGCTCCCCTCCCCCCCACTGCTAGACTCCCACACCCAGCAGTCCCTGCCAATCTGCCGTTAGGGTTAGGTTCCACCTTTCCTTCTCTAAGAGACCCTGCCACACCCATCAGGTTCTGCCTACTGAGCCACTTCTGACTCTAGTGCCTTCAAATCTACCCTTTCTTAGTGAGGCTTGAGCCAGCTTAGTTCTTGCTTAGTGGCAGATACTTAGGCCCACTGATGGCAAAGGACCCCTGGGTCCTGTTGAGGGTTCATAAGAGTGGCCTTCTTCTGAGGGAGAAAGCTTCTAGGGAGAAAAAGACACACACCCACATTAGTTTCTGCTTCCCATACCACCTGACTTCTATAAAATGACATGGAGCTTTGTGAATGTCCACAGCCTGGCCTCTCAAGCTCAGAGAGGATACTAGGCAGGCTAGAGTTAGACACAAGAAGGACTTCCCTGGAAGACCTGAATGGGACACCCTTGAAGTTGGAGGAAGGGAACATCTGCCACGTCAGGGTAGGGTATTAACAAGACCTCTCGGTTTGCAGGTTGTGGGATCTGCCACAAGTATACGCAACAAGCGCAAGAGTAGCCGCTGAGGGAGCAGAAGGGGAGCCAAGGGGCCTGTGCACACACATCCAGCTGCTGCATCTTCCTGCATCCTTAGCGTGGCTTGGCTAAGCCTGGCCTGAGCCCATCCTCTCTCCCTTATACCTGGGCAGATGCCTGGGGCTATGGAGGGGGCAGCTTCTCTGGGCCTGTGCCTGTGAGCCCCAGGTTCAGAGGAGCTGGGATGAAGAAGGTCTCGGGATAAGAGTGGGAGCCCTACAGCAAGGGACTGCCGGTTAAGGCAGCCAGGATTTGGCCCAAGGAGGGGTATCCCTGGCATCCTGCTCTAGGCCAGAGCTAGATGGGGCCTGAGTGGGCCCAAGATCTAAGAGGAGAAAGGTGAGGCCAGTAAGGCCAAGCATTTGTGTATTGACAATAAAGTTTTGTGTTGGGATCAATGTGTCTAACTGGTGGATCTCCAACCCCTTGGGGCAACCTTGCCCCTGATTTGATGAGCAAGACAGATCTTGCCCCTCAAAAGCCTGTCTGATGGGAGAGTCACTAACTACTCTCCAGAGCTTCTAGTCTAATGGCAGAGAGAATCCACACCCTAAACATTTATGATTTAATGGTGGAGATATAACCCCTCCCCTTATAGTCTTAAATTTTAGGGTTGAAAGTCTGGTCCTCTGCCTGAGGCAGGAGACAGCCCTACCCTTTCTGTCTGAAGGCAGAAGAGACTGGACCTCGCTCTGGGGGACCCTAGTCTAACGAGGTCACTGTTGACCAAGTCATGCAAGCACAGGAAGCTCCATCTTTGGGCAATGGAGAATGACTGGGCCAAGCGTGGTCCTGGCAGGCTTCCTGGAGGAGAGAGGCACTGAAGCTTACTGGAAGACAGCAGGAAGCATTTGTGGGCCAGGTTATGAAGTCTGGCAGGGATCTAGCAGCCTGCAAGGCCTCTTTGGGACCTTCACACCAAACACCATCGAGAGACAAAGCAGGTTCCAGAGCTAGGCAATGCAGAGTCTGAAGAAGCTCTAGCAGCCATGGGCAATAGGAAGAGATGCGTTGGAGGGCAGGATTCTGGTCCTCAGACAAATCACTGGGCCTCATTTTCCCCATCTGTGCAGTGGGGAGAGGATGAGATTGATCTCCAGCTCTAAAATCAAATGGCCAGCTCTCAACTCAGGAGTTGGGAGACCAAGGAGATCTGCCGCATCGCTGAGACTCAGGTTCCCTGGTGCTGGGTGGAGCAGAGGGCTGGAAGGACCAGAGCTCTGCTCAGCTGTTAGGCAAGGACTGACAATTAGGGGCCTTGGGGATATTCACCAATTTGAATGGGCATCCCCAGAGGCCCACGGATTGCAGCTGCTGGGAAATTCCACCCTCCTTCCCCACCCCACGCCCCAACAATCAGCATTGGTTTCACTCTGGAGAAGCCCACTGGAGCCTACTGGGAAAAAGTCTGGCCACCTGGGGATGGGGTGGTATACTCAGCAGGCAGGCGAGAGGTGGCACCAGTGCTGGCAGTGCTTCACTATCTCGGATCCACTGTCATTCCCGTTTGGGCAAGGCCTGCTTCCCACTGCCCTCCAGGATCATTAGCCAGCAGAGCTATGGGCAGCCAGTGGCTTTTGCTGCTGCTGCTATTTATTGGGGATGGAGCCCTCAATCTGCCTGGTGAGTGTCCACCTACACCCTTTCCATCTATCCTTCTCTAGGGACTCTCACAGTTCCTCTTCTGGTTGGCTGGAAAGGGGAAGAAGGTGGTGGAAGATCAGGTAGTATCCCCAGGAAGATCCTATAATGTGACCATAGCCATCCTCCATCCCCCTCTAAATTGTCTAAAAGGCTGGGGTACCAATGACTTTGGAGGCACGAGCATGATGGGATGACCTCCAAGGGGCTCCTGGCTTTGCTCATCCATCCTCTTCCAGGATGCTATCTTTGTCCACATCTTCTATTTTGTCCGTCATCTCAGCTGTCTCCCCGTTTCTGTCTGTTCTGTGGGCTGGGCCAATAGCTTGGGGTTTCAGCAGGCTGGTTTTCTTTGCACTGGCCTAGAACTGAGAGCCCAGGGGGTTGGACACCTGTTGCCTTCTCCTGCCCTACTCCAGCAAAGAGCTTCGCTGATCCTGAGGTTGGAGTGCAGCCCTAGATCCTGAGCTCCTAGAACAGTATGGTGGAAGATATTGGGAGGTGGCTGGAAATTGCATGTTTCGTCACTCTCATGAGTCCATGACTTTTTCCAGGAACAGTAGTATCCTTGACAAAGTGCAGAGGAAGTAGATAGCAATTTTTGTGAGAGGAACAGAAGGGAACAGTTATTACAAAACAGCATGTTGAGCACCTAGTATATGCTAAGCTCTGTGCTAGGTGCTTCACATGCATTACCTTATTTAATCCTTATGACCATCAGTGAGGTGGATACTGTTATCATCCCTGTTTTACTGTTGAGGAAACTTGGCTCAGAGACATGGAGTGATTTAACCCCCATCACAGAACTTGGATTCTATCACAAGCCACAGTCCATTTCCTCTCAAAGGAGCTGCTGTGGGCGGGAAACCTCGGTATCATAAAGGATGTCAATCTCACCAAATCTATAACTGTGGCAAACTTCCAATCAACATCATAACTTACTATGCAGATTGTAATATATATAAGGAAAAATGAAAGCCCAACATCGCCAAGATAATTCTGAAGAACAAGACGGGAGACTCACTCTACCAGATACTGAGATTTTCATTAAAGTAACAGCAACATGGCGTGCTGTTAGTGCCAGCACAGACAAGAGTGAACCAACGAAATGCGAAAGAGGGTGTGGAAATCAGTCTGGATACATAAAGATAGGTAGCATGGCAAGTCAGTGGGGAAAGGATGGACTTTTCCATAGGGAGGCAGGGACAACTGGTTAACCACATGGGAAAAAACCCCATAAAATTAGATCCAATGGAAACATCTCTCCCTGCAAATAAAAACTTAAAGCCCCTGAGGTAATACATCTGTTCATTTCAGCCTGGACTTTTGTAGCGAATAGACCCTTGGGTCACCAGAGTTTAGAGGGCTCCTCCAATATTGAGCCCAAGTCCCTCACTGCACTGAAGGGGACATGGAGGCACTGAGCAGGGTGGGATCTTCCTCAAGATCACCGAACAAGTCAGTAATAGAACTAGGTCTAAAGTGTAGATCCTTCTACTCTTTCCACGTGTGCTGGCTAGACCCCTGCCCTATTGTGACCTCTTAGGTGTGCACAGGGCTGAGGAAAGTTGGGTGTGGAAGGAGCAGGTGCCAGACAGGAGCAAAGTTGGAGACAAGGGTCAGTGCCTTCTCAGAGTTAGGTTGTGGGAATGATGAGCCTGTCACCTGGGATGGGTCACCTCCAGTTTTCTGCATTAGACCTTTGACAACTGCCAAGAATGCAATGACAGGGCATCAGGTGATGGGCCTATTTCTGCCCATTGCCCAGGGAAAAGAGGAAGGTTTCCAGGGGGATCCAGCTCAGCACAGCCGATGTGGGCCCTTCTCTCGAGAGAGAGTGAATGAAGCTGTGTTTTTGCGAAGGAGTGAAGCATAATAGGGAAGACACAGGGCTCTGGGGTCTGATGAACCCGGTTTCAAATACAGCGCCACCATTCCTGGCTGTGGGACCTGTTTGAACCCAGTTTCTCCATCTGATTAGTAGAAATAATAGTCCTAACCTCAGGTTGGTTGTGAGGATTCAATGAACCAATGTTCATCGGAGCAATACCTTACTCAGACAAGGTGAAAATTGAACGATGTCGCAACTATCCTTGACTGCTTTTGCACTAAATAAAGCTGATGGCTTGCAACTAGGGGTCAGGTCGTATGTCTTTAAATATCAGACTCATATTCAATGCAATAGGAAAGGCATCAAAAGGTATCAAGAAATCGAAGACCAAATGTGATAACAGATTTCTGTCTTTTCTGATTCTGTCTCTAGAACAGTCATTGAGTGGAAGGAGACATAGTTAGTTGCCTGCTTTAGTTAAATTTGGCCTCCCTGGTATGTATCATCCGAGATCTACTTCACAGAGCTGGCACATAAATAAATGAACACATCAAATGTAGTTGGTGTTAAAGTTATTTTTATTGAATCTTCCAGCAAGGATACTTGGTAAGTGAGAACATCTGAGAAGAACTCTGAATTGGTGGAGGGAACAGGTATGTTGGTTTCTTTCTGTTTGTTTGTTTTACAGGCATTGTTACCACCTGGGGGTATGAGTCAGCTATAACAGCTTCCACATCTAAGGAAACCACAATGTGTTCAGATGCATCCTCAGCTCTCCCCAACAGTCAGAGAGACAACACCCCTACAGTTCCACTTAACACCCCAGTCACAACCAGGAGGGCAGCAATGGCTGAGGCCCAGACGCATACACCACCAGCTACAACTTCAAATTCACTGCCAGCCTACAACTCTGCTGGGTCCACTGAGTGGGCAACCGCAATGCATAACCCTCAGAAGGAGATATTACGTACAGCTAACATCACAGTCTCCAAGGGCACAACACTGTCAAATTCCATGGTAACTGCTACATTGAAGGAACAGGGAAGGACAGCCTCATCCACTATGTCCACTTCAGATGAGACCTCAGAAGAGAATCAGAGAGCTTCAGCTGCAGCCCCATTAGCACCAAAACCCACAGTCAATATATTGGAAACATCAGTGTCCATTGACTCTCAGAAATCATCCACCCTCAGAGCTCCAACAGCTTTAAACACACCAGGCAATGACATTACATCACTGGTGTCCATGGCAACCACTATCTCTAAGAAGTCAATATCCCCAACAACACTGAACAAAATCACCAACGTGAAAGGATCTCCACCCATGGCAACCAGTGCAGTTATCCACACCACTTCACTAACACTGACCAGCCTGGGAGCAGCTGTTCTTGGGACAACCATGTCTGGGACTCAGGAAGGGGAAACTACAGCTGCACAAGCCCCGACCCCAACGATGGCCCCCACAATGGGCATGCTGTCTGAAACACGTCACAGCATCACCACACAGACACCCTCCGGTGCAGTGGAATCAGCCCCCAGTGCTGGCCCTGCAACAGCCCAGTCGCCTGAGATAACAGCTGTTCATTCAACAGCCCTTATCCCCAGCTCCTCAGGGACAACAAAATCCTCTGCCATGACTGGGGCCAGTCAAGCTTCCCCTAAGCGCACCCAGACCAGTAGTTCCGGAGCAGGAGCCTGTGCTTCAGATGAGTACGTAGACAGCAAGGGAATCTGTATGTGCAATGACAGCTACTACACTCACTCAGGTAAGTCTGAGGAACTCACATCAGGACAGCAAAGAAGAGGTGGGTCCCAGAGTGGACACCGTACACTGCGAAGGCCCAGAGGGAATGGGAGGGTGGGTGAGGTTCCGTCAGACATTGGCATCTAAAGAGTCCATCCAGGTACAGGTGATCTCTAGTCAGAGAACAAGAGAGCTGGGCCTCAGTGCTTAATAAGTTAGGGTTGCTACAACACAGTGCATACACTGGTTGGCTTATAAACAAGAGAAATTTAGTCCTCACAGTTCCGGAGGCTGGAAGTCTAAGATCAAGGCACCAGCAGATCAGGTGTCTGGTGAGAGCCTGCGTCCTGGTTCATAGACAGCTGCCTTCTTCAGTGTGGGTGGGGCAAACAAGCGCTGGGGGGGTGTCCCTTTTATAAGGACACTAATCCCATTTATGAAGGCTCCACCCTCATGACCTAATCACCTGCTAAAGGCCTCACCTCTTAATACCATGGTTTTGGATATTAGGGTTTCACCTATGGGTTTGGGGGACACAAAGGTTCAGTCTGTAGCAGAGGTGGCAACTCTGCTTGTAGAGTTTGTCTACTCTTGCCCCTAAGACTCTCGCTACTGGCCCGAGAGGAAACCGTCCTGCGGGAAGGGGCTGATGATCTACCAAACAAAGACAGAGGCTGTAGCCGCAGCAGTCCTGGAGGGCAGAGCCAGGAAAAGGAGGCCAAGATCTTGTTGTTGCGGCAAGACCAGTGTGGCAGATAACATAGAAAGGTTGGCTTCCCAGGGCGCGCCCCCCCCAGGTGGTGCAACTAACACCCAGGCCTGCCCTCTGGGAGGGTGGAAACTGGGCCCCGGGAACCAAAGAGATGACGGTGTCCCCCAAACATGTGTCTGCCACAGTTGAAATCATTCTAACCCCCCAAACATCCAAATTTAACATAGTTCTGATTTTCCTAAAATAACTACTCTGCTTTTCTACATATCAAATTCCTTCAAAAATGTCTCTTTGCATTCCTGCTCTGGTCTACTGGATAACCCAGCCTTGGGATGAAGTTTCTATTACCTTCAAAACTGGGCAGTGCTTAATTTATAGGCCAGTATTTTCCAAAATACATTTTGTGGGACACCGGTGCTATGGGATTTCAATAGACATTAGGCTAACAAAAAGGGTGCTATTGTCAAATATACTTGGGAAATACTGGATTATACAAAACTACTTCTTGACTGCAAGACTTTTCAGAGCCTTGCAATTTTAATATTCCACTGTTCACTGTGACTCCCTAAAAAGTCAGATTTTTAAAGCAGA
The DNA here is from genome assembly GCA_004027475.1 of Anoura caudifer. NCBI lineage: Eukaryota > Metazoa > Chordata > Mammalia > Chiroptera > Phyllostomidae > Anoura > Anoura caudifer. The sequence continues at coordinate 47,997 of PVKU01006140.1, forward strand.
TTTTAGCATGCATTTTCCAAGAGTGTCCGTCCCCAGAATCGTGTCTGTCCCGTTCCTCGTGTTGAGGAACATTTACACAGCGCCTTGGAGTATCCTCTGTCGCAGAGGATCAGGAATTCAGGCAAGAGCTGAATAGTGCTGGGCAGGCAGCAGTGACCAGGATGACAAGTCCAACCCAGGCGGAATTTAGGGGATTCAGTCAAACTCTGAGTATGAGGTGGTTCAGTGGAGGGTTTTCTTTTTATTTTAGATTTTATTTATTTATGTTTTAGAGAGATGGAAAGGGAGGGGGAAACAGAGGGAGGGAAACATCGACATGCTAGAGATACATTGATTGGTTGCCTCTCACACACCCCCAGCTGGGGACCTGGCCCAAAACCCAGGCATGTGCCCTGACTGGGAATCAAACCAGCAACCCTTCGGTTCTCAGGGCAGTGCTCAATCCACTGAGCCACACCAGCCAGGGCAGTAGAGGGTTTTCAAATGTCATCATAGTCTCTTGGTAAGACCGAGGTTTCTGTGCTCACTCTCACAATGCTGCACATGTCCATCCACAGAAAGTATAAAGAATATCATTGTTTTCATGCATTAACAATAACACAGCTCTTAATTTTTTTTTTATTTATTGATTCTTGGATAGAGGAAGTGGGAGGGGGAGAGAGAGAGAGAGAGAGAGAGAGAGAGAGAGAGAGAGACATCGATTTGCTGTTCCACTTATTCCTGCATTCATTGGTTGCTTCTTGTATGTGCCCTGACTGGGGATTGAACCCGAAACCTTAGTATATTGGGATGCTGCTTCAACCAAATGGGCTACCTGGCCAGGGCCCAAACCAGCTGCTGCTGCTGCTGCTTCTTCTTCTTCTTCTTTTTAAGATTTTCTTTCTTTATTTTTAGAGAGGGGAAGGGGAGTGAAAGAAAGGAAGAGAAACATCAATGTGTGGTTGCCTCTCAAGCATTCCCTACTGGGGACCTGGCCCACAACCCAGGCATGTGCCCTGACTGGGAATTGCACCAGCAACCCTTTGGTTCACAGGCCAGTGCTCAGCCCACTGAGCCACAGCAGTCAAGGACCAAGACAGCTTCTTTACGTTAATTTTTCCCTGCGAGTAAGAACATAGACTCTGAAAGACAGATTACCTGGATTTGAATTATCCCTCATTTTCTTCTTATGGGAACAATAAGAGCACATTTATTTCATAGTGTGAGAGCTTGAGTGTTAGCCCTTATTGATATTATTATTTGGCATTCCGTATCACATTGTATTAATTGCAATAGCAGAAATGTATGTGATTGGCTTAAATTCTGCCACACCCACCAACGCACACTGGTACAAAGTACCTGCTCTTAAATTGCTGCCCATCTCTCTGACCAAACATGCTACCAAAATAAAGACAGAGAGCTTTTTTAAAAAGAAAAGGAAAGCAAATACTTAAATTCAAAATGATGAAGCAAGTCCAGACATGTTTTACAATAGGATTTCCATTATTTTTTAGCTACTAACCATTAAGCAGTTCATCCCCCATACAACAGAAAGTATGAAAAGAGAGCAGGCACAGAAAGAAGGGCAGGGTTAAGTATTAGTTTCTCATTCCTCACCCAAAAAGCACTGGTGTTTGACATCTGGCAGGACACCTTGTGGTGCCAGTGGTAGAAGACCAAGTCAAACTGGCTTGAGCAAAGTAAATAAATACATTTCAAAAACTGGAAAACATGAAGCAAAATGAAACAAAGGTCATTGGCTCACGAAACTAAAAAGTCCCGAAGAGGACTTGAAGCCTCTGACCCCTCCCCGTCCTGGCTCTCAGCTCCACCCCCTCCCTCAGCACTGTCTCTTGGGGTTCAGGCTTTTATAGGGCAGAAAGAGCCACTAACTTCAAGCAGTTTAGGCCTCTTAAAAAACCCCGATGGCCCAGGCTACCTTTTGGAATGGGAGGAAAATCAAAGACAAAACAAATTAATAATTTCAAAAATCATCTTGCCAGATAAGTAACAGAAACCAACTGGGTTGGCTAAGGGAAAACAGGAGAATTTATTTTAAGGGTGTCTGATGGAGGCCAAGGCTCCAACCAAGTTCTCCAGGGACTAGGACTTGGAATTGTGAAAGTGGCAGGAACCAGGAGGTCGCCTCTCTCCCTTCTCAATCTTGCTTCTCCCATTGGGCACCTGCACCTGTTTAGATCCTCTCTCCACACACAGGCTTTTCCTGTCTCTCAGCCAACACAGCAGCCTCGTGACTCTCAAGCTTGATACCCTCTCCTTTTAGGCCCAGTTCCTGGGAAAGAAACTGTGAATGGATCATCTAAGGCTGGTCCCCCAGTGCAACCATGGTACAGGGATCTCACCTCCTGAGAGGGAGTCTTTGTTTAAGGGAGTCACTGTGGGTTGAGCTAATAGCCCCACAGTGTCTCTTCCACCCACATTAGAACCAGTATCTCTTCCCACAGCATCATCCCAGCGGCCTCAGAGGGCCCTTACCCTGGTTCTTGTCTTCCCGCAGAACTATCCGGAGTACTGGTGGCCCTGCACTGCAAGCCACAGAAAATTGAGGTGGTTCTGAGCAGCTGCTTCATGAAGACTCACCATTGGATCCTGAGGGAAGGCACCTTCTCAGGATGCTCCAATGTCAGCGAGATTGAGGAAGGTCGCAGGGCCCAAGTCTTCAGGATGGAGAAGAAGGAGGGTACTTGTGGACTCCGCCTCTCTGTAAGCAAGCTGGGAGGGGCCACCTGATAGAAAATTGGGCATGTGTGTGTGGTGGGGAGGGGCTGGGAAAGCAGTGACTGGGAAAGCAGTGACTGGGCTCCAGTCGTGTCTATTTTCATCTAGCTGAGGAATAATTCTCCAGAACTGAGTCAAGTCTTAGCCATGAGGCCAGTCTTTTTTGGGGGGGAAAGACCAATCCCCCATCATATTGGGAATGTCCTTATACTTGGATACTGTGTTTGATGAACAGGGATATTGGTTTCCAAACTTCTCGGTCACGAAACCTTTTATATTTATTTATTTTTATAGAACTCTTTAAAACAACCACAATCAATATTTATTAATTTCTTATCATATGCGTGCTGTGTGCTGTGGGTCAAAGTCTTTTTTACATGCATTATCTCATTAAATCTCCACAATAATCCTGGGAAGTTCCCATTTTACAGATGAGCAATCTAAGGTCAGTAATCTTAGCTGAGGGATGCTCCTAACTCTCACAGTTAGTTATGAACAGAGCTTGTTTGTACTCTTCACCAGTGCTGCTGCCTCCTTCCTTTGGAAGAGATCTTACATCAGTGCTGAATATGAAAATAAATATGTAGAAGCAGTTTGGCTGTGATTGAATGAGGGAGGAGGAAGAGTGTTCTGCTGGGTCAACTGCTCCCTCCACACACACACATACACAGGTGGATTTTCATGCCTCTTCAAGGACCCTCTGGGGCCCCTTGGGCTCAGTTTGAAAACCAGATTGTCATACAGGAGTGATTTAGTTCCACCAGTGTCTACCATTATCCCTAGTTCTGCCACCCCTCGGAGATTCCGAGGGGTGGTTCCTTGCTTAAGTCATGGAACAAAGTTGGCAGTTTCAACATGGAATAGCTAAGTCCATGGCTATGCCTCTAAAACTTTCAGTGTTCTTTATAAGAACTGCTTTATTTTATAGCAACAAAACAAGTCATTTTGATTCTTTTTTAAAAACCTTATGGAAACAATAAAATATTGCTAGGGGAACTCAAGAATTAAATATTTTAGCCTTAGTTATAGTTGATAATTTAGGTGACTCATACATGTGAAAAGCTGTTATTCCAGGAACTGGAATGCCTGACTCCAGGAGGTCCATGAGCCCCAGAGGTCGGGATGGTATCTGAGCCATTGTGTTCCAGGGAAGGAATATACGTGATACAGATAAAAAATTGTTGATCCTCAGATGAAGAAATACTAGGAAAATCTCCATGGGCTGTAACTCTTCTCTGATTAAACTTTTTCCCAAGCCCTTTACCTATACTTTTCTTCTTCTTATAAAAAGTTTGGCTTGAAATGAGATGTTAAGGTAGTTTTTAGGGTGTATAACCCACCATCTTCTCAGATCACCAGCATCTGAATAAAGTGCCGATAAATATTCAATCCTTGTCTCTGCTTATTGGTTCTGGTAGTGACAGGCAAAACAAATGCTGACTTTTCTGGTTTCAATATCAAAAAGATATATGAATATATGAAAGATATAGGACTTGGCAATTTTTACAAACACCCTAGCAATTCTTTTATTTAGTTTTTTCTGAGGGATTCTAAAATACACACTGATGTTTGAGGACTACTGGCACCCAGGTTAAGAACATGGGCTCTGGAATCAGGGAGATATTAATTTCTGGCTCTGTTACTTGCTTTCAGCAAGCCTTTTAGTTCTCTAAGCCTCAGTTTGCTCTTCTGTTAAATGGGACTAATAACAGAGCCCTCCTCAGAGAATCATGGTCAAGCCATCGTGCCTGGTATACAGTCACATGCTCAGTAAAGTTGGGTCACTACATTTATTTAAATAAACAACTCGCAGCCAATCAAGATGGGAAGTTTCCTCAGGAGATCTGAGAGTAACAGCTACCTCCCTGTCTTTTCTAGACTAATAGAAGCCATGCCCTTTATTCTCTGGAGGAGCAGCTTCTGCAGGATCTCCCTGGTTTCACCACTTCCAACTCCACAATGCTTAGCCTCAGTTGTGTGTACCCTCTGGTGGTGAACGTCAGCCAAGCCCACTCCTACCCGGTGACCTCCTTCCCGTGAGTTCTGCTCTGTCAGCTGCCTCTCAGGCTGGGCCCTGTGGAGGTTCCTGAGTTCCCACTGCTACGTCTGATCCAGACAAAAGGAGTCAGCACCTTCAGGATGATAGTTTTCCATGACCACCTACCACCTGTTAGATCAAGACTCAAAGCATTAGTGGAAGAAAAAGATGCTTTTATGAAGTAATGTGTTATGGGTTGTTTATGTAAATTACCATGTAATAGGATGGCTTGGATAGCTTCAAGGGTCCTAGGTCTGGGGATCTATGAGGAGGGTCCTCACTTTTTGGGAGTCCAGGAGGAAGCTTAGCAGATTTGCTCCTCCCCCTGCCTTATTCTCTCTAGCTACAAGTGCTCAGTGACCTTGGGTGCAAGGCAGAAATTAAGTGGGTGTCCCTCCCTACGGGGTCCCTCTCTGGGGTCTCATTCCAGTCCCTCTCCAGATATAGCACCATCCATGTTCCGGGGATTGGGGACACCATCGTCATCCTCGGCATCTTCACAGACCCTGAGCTCTCATCTCCACTTGAGAACAAGCCATCTCCCCTTGGCAAGCCTCTCTACGTGGTCCTCAGAGCCACAAGCAGTGATCCAGACAGATTTGCCCTGGTGGCCAATGAGGTCTTTGCCAGCACCAGCATCTTCCTGACAGGTGCTGCTAAGGCCACCTATCACTTTGTGAAGGAGAGGTAAGTGTCTGTCAGGCCCTGGTAACCTCCTGCCAGTGCCAGACTAGCCCTTGGACTATAGTTTGTGCTGGGTTCCTTTGTACCCACGAGCACAGATCCTGTCATTCTCCTCTGTACCCATGGTACATAAACACTGGGAGGGAGTAACTGTTGAGTGAATGTTTGTTGAATGAATGCAAGTATTATTATTAGTCCTATTTTGTAGATTATTAAATTAAGGCATAGGGAAATTCAGGTCTGTCCAAGATTACAGCCAATAAATGACATACATTCCTTTTATTCTTCGCTCAAACAATTATTGAGGGCCTACAATGATAAACATAAAAAAACAAACAAAAAAACTAACATTCAGAGTGCTGTGCACTGTTAGACATCTGACATGCATGACAGTTAATAGCTAATAATAGCTAATACTGACATAACATTTGCTCTCTGGCGAGTCACTGTTCAAGTCACCGCACAATATATTAACTCATTTAAGGCTTACAACACACTGTCTGAAGTAGTATTTTTGTTATGTTATAGATGATGAAACAGGCTCAGTTCACACAATTGGAAAGTGGCCAATCTTACTAAGTGTTGGGAACACAAAGATAGGTAAGGCGAAGTCCTTACCCTTAACAGCTGATGGTCTAGAGAAGGAGCTGGGTCTCCTGACTTCTAGATTGTATTTAATTAATATTAACAAGTCTTTACGAGTACAGTGAATCATTCAGGACCTCATTTATTCCTGAAAACAGCTCTGTGAAATATTATTTCCCTCACTTTAGAGATGAAGGGATTAGAGAAGTTTCAGAGAGTTTAAACAACTTGACCAAGGACACACTTTTGTTCTATTCGTGCTCCATTGTCCAGGTTCTGAAACATTAAGTCTGTCCTGGCATGTAATTCCTCCTTTTTTCAGGAGGAAATAGAACTTAGCCATTAGGGTATGGGTGGGCACTAGAGCCAGGCTGCCACCTGAAGAAATTTGGGGAACCTACTCAACCTCTCTGAGCCTCAGTTTCCTCATCTTTTAAAAAAGAAAGGGTTCACCTAGGGGGAAACTAGAATGGATTTATTGATGGTGAGCTTGAGCCCTAGAATAAAGGTCAGGTTACAAAGACTAACTAAGCTTTGGATAGAGATCAGAGGGGTGACTCCTCAGTGCCCACAGGAGGTAGCAGCTGAACGGACAGGTAACTCAGTATGAAAGTAGTTTGCTGTCCTTTAGGCTTTTTCTTTCTTTTTTTCTTGCCTTTTCTTTTTTTAGTTTTTTTGCATAGACTGGTTTCTCTTCCTAGAGCATTCAACTCATTGGCACCCGTATGGAAAACTCTTATCTCCTTTAAGTCTGCTGAAATGTCACCATTGCTACCCTGCCCATGCTTTTTAAGATTGCAAACTACCCTGCACTCATCCACTCTGGATCCCTATTTGTTTCTTCTATCTACTTATCACCTCCAAACTACATACTGCATTACATGAGATTATTTACTTTTTTTCAAGTTATTTATTGTTTGTCTCCCCTCACCCACAAGAGAACAGGAGGTGTTGGACTGCTTTGTTCACTCCTGTTCCCTAATTCTTCCAAGTATCTACAACAGAGCTATGTAAGAATGCATTTGTAGCCATGGCCTCTACACCACAGGTCTATCCAAATATTACCAGTTATGACGAAGCAGTTACATTTAGGTTATTGTCACCTCAGAAAAAGTCACTACGATAATATTGTGGACAGTTCAGATCACGATCTCTGAATTCCTTAGTTCAGAATTTAATGTCTGTCAAGAGTTTGCCACCAATCCCTACAATTGCCATGAGTAACTGAGGTTTCCTTTTTCAATTTGGAGCAGATGTTGGTAATAAGGGGTCACTGATGAACTATGCTCATTCAAGAAATAAACTTTATTGAAAGGACAGAGCCTTAGGGGGAAAAATGATAATGAAGAAAAATAAAAGGTCACCGCACCATGAATTGCCACCATCACACATCAAAACAATAATAGGAAGGAGGAACAGAAGAAGAAGAAAGGAAAAGACAGAGGGGGAGAGAAGTTTGTTTTTGTTTTAAGGAAGAAAAAGAAAAGAAAGGGGATGGGGGCAAAACTATTGACTTCCTCCTAGGATTGATGTGAAGATGAAATGAAATAACGCATGTAAAGTTCTTAGCAAGAGACCCAGCAACTACAAACACACAGGACAAGTAGCAAAGGGAGGTATCAGTGTTTGTCTATCCACACCGCGGGCCCCAAGCCGGGGCTCCTACCAATGAGTGATGCTGCCTCTCCCCACAGCTGTCCAGTCAGCCACCGTTTGCTCTGGGGCCTGCGGGACAACGGGGCCTCTCTGCAGGTGGCACTGGCCTTCAAACTGTTCCGCTTGAACAGCGATATGCTCTACCTGCACGGCCGAGTGACCCTGTGTGACAAGCAGGCGGGACGCCCGTGCCAGCCGGTGAGCGGACAGCTTGGGTGGGGGTAGGGTGCGGGGGGCTCCTGGCCGTCCCTGCAGCCTCCGCGGGTCTCAGCTCCCCCGCGGCCAGCCGGGAGCCGGACGCCTAGCAATGCGGTCATCCTGGGGGGAGGACCCAGGAGGGACGTGGAAGACAGCGGCCCGGGACAGTGGCCTAACTTGCCAAGGGCGGGGCTGAGGGCCGGCTTGTGGAGGTGATTGACTTAAACCGCGACAGGAGCCCAGGGTCTAGCGGATTGGTGAACTCACTGGGGCTGCCTGGAGCCTCCGGCAAAGGCCGGATCTGGTTGGGGTGGGAAGGGGCCTCGCTATCCTTACGCTGGTGTCCCCGACAGACCTGTGGTCAGAAGAATCCGCCTGCGAAGAATGGAGCCTGGGCACAAACGCACTCGGAGAGCGGCGTGGGCCGGATGGTGTTCGGGCCCATCCGAATAAGCGGTAACTGTATCTTCTGGGAACCTTTTCAATTCCCATTCCAGAGCCTCTCACTGACTTGCTCTGAGGCCCCGACCCTTCACTAGGGCCCCTCCTACCTTCATGCCCTCTTAATCCTTCCTAAATCCAAGTCTCCTCCCCAAGTCCATATCCTCCTGGCCTGCCCCGTGCTCTGGAAAGGTTCCTCCCCTTACCCGGTCCTTCTGTTACCCATTCCTAGTCTGAGAAGTCTCCGCTTCTGCCCTTCCATTTCTCACTTTTCCTGCCACGGCGGAGCACTTCTCTCCCAATCCGTTAGTCCCTTGTGCCAGCGTGATTTCGTAAATCCTCCTTGCTGGTCTCGAGCCCTCTCAAGATCCCACCCTCAAGGGAAAGCCTGTCTCCTTAGTAAATCTATTCTTATTCTGCTAGTAAATCTAGCAGAAGGTTCATCATTACACCCTTGTGAGGCCCAGCTTCAAAAAGGGGTCAGCTTTTTGCCCAATATTAATGAAATAATGGGAGCATGTTGCCCATATCCTGTCGGGATGGCTCCTCAAACTTAATCTTTCTTTCTATGTGATTTTAGCGTCCAGTGCTTCCAGCAGCAAGAGTTCGGCAGGTTGGTACATAAGGATGGCACCAGGGCCTTGGGGTGCATACTGGGTTCTGGCCGGTGCTGTTCTTGGATCCTATTTCTGCTCAACTCTGTGACTTGGGAGAAGTCAGTTACCCTCTTGGAGCCTCAACCTCCTTAGCAGTACATGAGTTATTGTGAGGTAGTCATAGTGTCAAAGTAAGAACTTCCAAACCTGTAGAGATTTTTTATGGTTTTTTAAAAAGTATATTTTCTTGATTATGCTATTACAGTTGTTGCATTGTTATTCTCCCCTTTCTCCCCCTCCACCCTGCACTCCCCCTCCCACCAGCATTGCCTCCCCTTAGTTCATGTCCAGGGGTCATACATATAAGTTCTTTGGCTTCTCCATTTCCCATACTATTCCTAATCTCCCCCTGTCTACTTTGTACCTACCAATTACGCTTCTCATTCCCTGTACTTTTTCCCCCATTCTCTCTCCTCCCCCTCCCCAATGATAACCTTCCATGTGATCTCCATTTCTGTGATTCTGTTCCTATTCTAGTGTTTGCTTAGTTTGCTTTTGTTTTTTTAGGTTCAGTTGTTGATAGTTGTGAGTCTGTTGTCATTTTACTGTTCATAGTTTTGATCTTCTTTTTCTTAGATAAGTCCTTTTAACATTTCATATAAGGGCTTGGTGATGGTGAACTCCTTTAACTTGACCTTATCTGGGAAGCACTTTATCTGCTCTTCCATTCTAAATGACAGCTTTGCTGGATAGAGCAATCTTGGATATAGGTCCTTGCCTTTCATGACTTTGAATACTTCTTTCCAGCCCCTTCTGGCCTTGTAAGGTTTCTTTTGAGAAATCAGCTGACAGTCTTATGGGCACTCCTCTGTATGTAACTCTCTTCTTTTCTCTTGCTGCTTTTGAGATTCTCTCCTTATCTTTAATCTTGGGTAATTTAATTGCGATGTGTCTCAGTATGTTCCTCCTTGGGTCCAATTTCTTTAGGACTCTCTGAGCTTCCTGGACTTCCTAGAAGTCTATTTCCTTCTTTTTATGGGTTTTGTTTATTATTGTTGTTTTTGTTTTTTGGGTGTGGGTTTGTTTTTTTTTTGCCACAACTAATGGCAATTACTAAGAAGCAAGATCTCAAATGCTCCAGAGAAATACAGTTTTGCAGTTTCTTTTATGCATTTAAGATTGAGAAGGGAACAGGTGGTGACTGGACTATAGGGTAGTTAACAAGATATTGTGCTCTCTTGAGGTGGTTATGCTTATTTCAAAGGTGCAGTAACTTAAATGCACAAACAACAGTAACAACAACAACAACAACAGATGGGGCTTGCTTAAGGCAAAGATAAAGCTTTTACTGAGAAGTCATAATGCCTGGGGCTGCCTACCCAGCAAGACCTGCCCAGTTAGGAATTTATGATCAGATTATCCGGTTAGGTTAACCTGGAACTCCTTTTTTTGTCCACAGTAGTTTTATACCTCACCAGAACCTGAGATTCACCAGAAATGATTTAGAATAGGAGTTGAAATTTCAAGATTCCAAGCATGTGACAACAGTGGGGTGGGGGCTAGGTGAGGTCCGCACTGAATTAGCGGATTTCATCTGTCATCTCCATCTGCCTCACCCCCAATCTAATGGAGGGATTGGCATGATGTCAGTCCCAGGAAAGTTTTGTTTAAAGAATGAATGAATGGCCCTGGCTGATGGCTCGATTGGAGCGTTGTCCCATATACCAAAAAGGTTGCGGGCTTGATCTCTGGTCAGGGCACATACCTAGACTGCGGATTCCACCCCCAGGAGGCAACTGATCATTATTTCTCACATCAATCTTTCTCAATCTCTCTGCCCCCTCCTCTATAAAATCAATAAATATGTCCTTGGGGAGGATTAAAAAAAGAGAGTGAATGAATAGGTTACTAAGTAATCCCTAAAGTGGAATATCTAAGCCTAAAAAATTTTCTAGGCTCTCAAATCTTATAATTATTTCTTTCTTTCCTACAGGAGCCTGGATGGCTATCTTTCTTCTGATGGTGATGAACTGGATACAAGGATAAAATCATGCCTGGGATACATGCTCCAACTCTAGCCCTTGGCCTTTAGCTTAGTTGCTGGAAGCAAAGGTGAGGTGGAGGAAGATTTAGCGAGAGGAAACTACTGTTTGGTAAGAAATGTGGCTGCTGAGCCTCAAGCCATGTTTCTTCACCCAATTTTCCCTTCCCATCTCTGATACTTTTCAAGGGCAAGATTGAGCCTCTCTATATGGTAGGGGGTGGAGCAGAAGGTATGGCCAATAAACAGCAGGGAATTATACTTTGTCTGACTCTTTTTTTGTTTAAGGTTTTAGGGTAGCCTCTCATAGGCCCCCAACCAGGCAGGGACCTGGAATGCAACCCAGATATGTGCCCTGACTGGGAATCAAACCAGCAGCCTTTTGGTCTGCAAGCTAGTGCTCAATCCACTGAGCCACAGCAGCCAGGGCTGTCTGACTCCTTTTCTATGTAATCTAACCACAAAGTTTATATGAGGAGTGATGCATGTGTGTGTGTCACTTATTCCTCTATGGGTCTCTCTTCCCCCATATGTAAAATGAAAGAGTTTGACCAGATGATCTTTGCTTCAACATGGGGACTCTGACTCTTGTTCCAGGGTAAGTTCCTGGGCCTTGGCTACCTGATCCTGTATCTTTTTTCTGCAGAATAGGCAAGAGCTATTCAATTTCATAATTATGATTAAGTGTATCCATATAATATAGTACCCTGACCATTAATTATTTATAATCTCATACACTTCCTCTTTGTAGGAGAGGGTGGATACATGCAGCACTATTATTGCTATTGTTTATTCATTCAAAAACAGGTTGAATATTATACTAAGGACCAGTTCCTGTTTAGGCCCTGAGGATTCATCAGAACACAAGATAGTCTTTGACCTTACAGAAAGATAGCTGAGTGCAGGAAGTAGGTGGTATGGACCAGGAAGCAGGACAGGCTTTATAAGTTGGTAGAGGTGGCACTGCCACCAAATCCTAAGAAGACCCTGTGCCCCTTTTTGCTTGTTTTAGTTGTTTAAAAAAATGATTTTATTTTTAGAGAGGGGGGAAGGGAGGGAAAAGACAGGGAAAGAAACATCAATGTGAGAAACATCGATTGGTTGCCTCTTGCATGCGCCCCAACCAGGGACCAAACCTGCAACCCAGGCATGTGCCCTGATGGGAATTGAACCAGTGACCTTTCGCTTTGCAGTACAATGCCCAACTAACCGAGCCACACAGGGCATTGTTTGTTTTACTTTTGAAATACTACTTTTTATTGATATCTATACTCACTTTGAAATTTCTTGGGAAAATGTTGGTACAAGCAATAAAATAAAAGTTAAATTTAACTAACAGTCTTAATGTTTTAGTTGACAAAACTTTTGTCATTTAATGCTTTAACAGCTCCTAAAAAAATTAAGTCAAATGATCAATCCATATTATTTTCCCCTATATATCAAAGTCACATATATATTAAATCAGTACAATTAATTACGTTTCATTGGAAGTTCATATTGACTTTACAGGTTTGGAGTAGACTATTTAAATAGCCCTACTGTGGCCCTGGCAAGGTAGCTCAGTTGGTTAGAGCATTGTCCCAGCACGCCAAGACTGCAGGTCAGCCAGGGCACATACAAGAGTCAACCAATGCATGCATAAGTAAGAGGAACTACAAATTGATGTTTTTCTCTCTAGAAATCAATTTAAAAAAATTAAACTTCTAAAAGAAAAGCCCTGTTGACAAAGCCATTAACCCCTGCTCTTATTTAAAATAAATCCTGGAAGATAAGGGCAAAATATTATTGACTGTACCATGCTTAAATATCTCAAGGAGAAAATACAATGAAACAAAATCAAGTGAACAAGGAAGCTACTGAACTTCAGCTGTACTTAGTTGGCCATGTTAAAAACAAACAAACAAATGAACAAATAACAGAAACAAACCTGTTCTGTGTAACGATAGATACAGTGATACCTTGGTACTCATTGTCAATTCATTTTGGAACTCGGGATGAGTGCTGAAACTGATGAGTACTGAACAATGAACCATTTTCTCTTGTGGGGCATCATCGTGATTCATACAAGCTCTAGCAAGTGTGACGACATCCAAGCAAGCACTGAGCGCCAAAACTTTTTTTTCTTGTCAAAATGCGATGAGTATAGAATTTAATGAGTTCTGAAGCCAATGAGTAACAAGGTATGACTGTACTTATAAAATGCCAGACAAAACTTAATGCTTGTGAAAGCAGCAGTTCTTATTACACTAAGATGTAGTTCATTTTCTCATTTTCTTTGGCTGAGTTGGGGTGGGGCATATATGGCAAACTTTTGTAGTCATTGCAGGTAATAATTCCATTGATATATTTTATTAAAGTAAGTAGCAAGTCTTTTTAAAGTAATAAGATACTTGATAATTTAAGAATACCTCATACCGCCCTGAATTGGTATGGCTCAGTTTGTTGGCCACCATTCCGCACAGTGAAAGGTCACCAAGTGCGATCCCCAGTCAGGACACATGCCTGGGTTGTGGATTTGATCCCCAGTTGCAGTGCATATGAGAAACAACTGATCCCTGTTTCTCTCCCTCTTTTTCTCCCTCCCTTCCCCTCTCTCTAAAAATAAATAAGTAAAATCTTAAAAGAGAATATATCATACCTAAACACTAATTGTGAATATTCTCTGAAATTAACCCCAAAAGTCTTTGTTAAAATATAAATGAGGAGTCATTCACATTTTAAAACTGGTTGTGCAAGTTTCTTTTAAAATAAAGATATACATTGGAGAAAAACTGTACAAATGTACTGTTTGCTATTTGTACATTTTTTTCTTTTTTTAATTTTATTTTTCAATTACAGTTGACATTATTATTTTATTGCCACCTGTAAATTTAAATCTCAGCCTCTCACTGTTTCCAGTCAGGTTTCTCTTCCATTCTCTGCATCAGCTCTTCAAATCCTCCCGATTCTTCGAGTCCTCTACATGTTCTGTTCCCTCCCTCCTCATAATGCTTTTCACAAAAGAAACAGAAGCCATGGAGTGGACGTTTCCACCACCTACCAGTCTATTTCCTATCCACCAGTCCACAGATTCATTCATTTAGACACCTATCCTTATCATTAGTATTTTAACAATTTCTAATCTCAAAGAATATTCCCTGTATTCATCTATCATCATACCCAGATTCATTATCCATGAAATCTATTTTATGCCTTCTATATTCTTAAAATACGAGGGCAGAGATAGAACCCTGGAGCACATCCCGAGTCCTTCCTCTGGTGAATTTGATCCAGTAATGAAAGCTCTTTAGTCTGGTTCTTCAAAGTTAAAAAAAAAAAAAATCACACAACCTTTGAATGTTTCTCTTCCCAAGTCAGGTTTTCGGAAACCCTGGAATTTCACTATCCTTTGGCTGATAACTTTGTTCCTCCTTTAAACAATTTCCAAGTACGATTCTTAAATATATATTAATGCAAATAAAGTTAGTTCCTTTTCCTGGCGACTGAATTTGGGTAGGAAAGCAAGACTAATCCTTCAACCCAAATTCTGGTCATAAAATGACCGCTAACTCAGCCCAAGCCCGAACCCCGACGCGACAGTGACCCACACTGCAACCACGGGTCACAACCTGACTGACCCCAGCTTCAGGTGGGAGTACTGATAAGAGGTGGAAAATGGGAGGGGAGTGGGGCAGGTTTCCGAGTGGGATTCCGGAATGATTTGCACATGCCCAGCAAGTTCCTCCGTGCCTGGGTAAGCAGCAGTCCTCGCAGAGACGAGACTCGGACTTGGGGCTGACTCGAAGGCTCGCGGGGCAGTCGGGGTCATGCGCAGAGAGAGCCGACCGTTCTCAGAGTCCACGGCAGCGTGCGAGGGCGGAACGCCTGTGCGGTCCCACTCCTGATTGGTCGCAGGAGGGCAGAAAGGGGTGGGGCCGGGGCGGCGCGCGCTGTGAGGCGCGCGGCCTGGCGGGCGTGTAACGGCCGTTGGGAGAGCTGAGGGACGGAGTCGCCGCCCGTGGTCGACGTGGTGGCTGCGGTTGGTATCCCTGAGTGAGGCATTTCGCCGACTGCTTTCAGGCCCACGTAAGTCCTCCTTGCCTTGGGGGCACCCCGTTGGACTGACAAACCGTACTATACCTTGGAGAGCTCTGGAGGAGCCTCAAACACGCACGAGCTACCTCTGTGGGCGGGGGAAGGGGGAGGCAGGCGTGATGGAGCGACAGCGCATGCGCAGAGCGACTAATCCGTCCCCCAAGGTTCCTCAGTGCTAGGGCTTCCTGAAATAATGCCCCACACACGCCCCCTCGTGTTTATCGCGTTGCTTTCTACTCCGTCGTCATTCACGCCACAGCAGTTGCTGTACCGTTGTAGAGAACGAGCCCTTTGCCAGTTAGACGGCGGGAAGCGGGGTCCTTGCCCTCCTGCAGCGCACAGTCTAGGGAGAGGGTAGACGTTAAGGAGGTGATTCACTCGCTTAGCGCTCAGTGCAAGGTGGAGTACGACGACTAGGGAGTCGCGCGGTTGAAGTCTAAGAGGGGAGGGAGCCCTCCCTGAGGAAGTGAAGTTTGGGCTGAGATTTGAAGAATGACTAGAGAATTGAAGTTGGGGGACGGAGAGCACTTGTGAAGGCCCTAGGCTAGAGTTTTTGAGCCAGGGAGATTTTGCCCCCCACGGGGTACTTGACAACATCTGGAGAGTTTTTGATGATCGCAACTCCAGGACTCTTCCTGGAAGTGGGTGGAAGTCAGGGATGCTGCTGCTAAACATCTTACAGCGTATACAGCACAGCCCTCACAACAAACACTTATCCGACCTAAAATGTCAGTATCTTAGTATGGAGATTAAGGAACCCTGCTCCAGTCAAGGAGGAGCTGGTGCATTTAGTGTTAAAACGTAGTTGTTCAATAGAGGATATTTAGTGCTTGCTTCATCACAGTAAACTGGTAGAATCAGAGCCCTGTTTGTCTTTTACACCAGTGAATTTCCACCACGTGGCATGGAGCAAGGCAAAGAGTAGGCACTCAGTAAACTTTGTGCTAGGTAGGAAGGAGTGGTGCTACAAGGGTGAGAAAGATAACTGTGTCTCATCACTTGCCCTTACGCCTTGCCTGTTTTATAATTGTCTGGTGGTATAGTATGTTTCAGGACTTGTCCTTTGTCAAGGAAACTTCTTGGCAATGATTTGGCTTCTCTTCAGATCTGGTTTAATGAATGATCAAGGCCATGAAAATAGTGTGATGGCTGGTGTGGGATTCTGTGTCTGTGATGCCTTCAGAGCCTCTCCTGTCTTGATGTGATTTTCTCAACAGCTGCTTAGTGTGACTTTCCACACTAAGATAATAATTCTTGAAGGGGAGAAATGCTTATAACAGTCAAAATTTAATTTCTGGGTAGCAACTTGGGAAGTAGACCCTGGGTGGTGACCAGGAACGAAATGAAGAAATTATATGAGCTGTCTCTGCTCCTGACTGCTCTGGGGCTTGCAGGTCTGGCTGTGTCTGAGACAGAAACTTCCAGTTTGTGGTGCCTTAGGACTTCCTCTATTTCTTTCTTTGTTACATAAAGAATGCTGATTAGGCTTCCACAGCATTAGAGCACAGTCCTGGCTGTGATGCTTCTTCCTAGCTATATGACCTTCACCTCTCTAAATTATTTCTTCATTCAGAAAGTGAGGATAATGATGGTAACTGCCTCATAGGTTTGATGTGAGCATTAAACATAAGATATGATTAGCTCAGCGCTTGATGGGTAAGTAAGTACTGAATACATGTTAAATTTTTTTTTACATGTTAAATTTATTGAATGGATGAATATTACTGTAGTTTAAAGGGCTTTGAAGATAAAAGCCATCAATAATTGGTTGCTTTTTTTCTTTCTGCTTCCATTCACTCTTACCTTTCTTGGATGTATTGGTTTCTCATACCTTCATTTCTCTCACTTTTATTTCAGGAAATCTCTTATCTTCAAATACTCCTAAAAATTTCCACCAGTAGCCCATCTACTTCTGAACTTAGTAGGAGAAAGTTAATAGTTACTTTACTATTTTACTCCTCATGGGAGTTCTTCCCATCCAAGTACTAACCAGGCCCAACCCTGCTTAGCTTCCAAGATCAGACGAGATCCGGCACGTTCAGGCCATAGACCCTTGTGGGAGTTCTTGTGATGCAACTCACATGTCATTAAAATTTAATTTTATGTGTGTACAATTTAGTGGTTTTAGTATATTCACACAGTTGTGCAGCTATCACCATTACCTAATCTCAGAACATTTTGATCACCCTGGAAAGAAACTCCATATCCATTAGCATTTACTCCCCACTCCCCTATCGCCCTCCTGTTAGTCCCTGGCAACGTATAATCTACTGTCTCTATGGATTTGCCATTTCTGGACATTCCATATAAATGGAGTTGCATAAAATTTGGCCTTTGGTGTTTGGCTTCTTTTATTTACTATCATGTTTTCAGTGTCCATTTGTTGTGTAGCATGTACTGGTGCTTCATTGCTTTTTATTGGTACACTTACTTATCCAACAGTTGACAAACATTTGAGTTTGTTCTACTTTTTAGCTATTGTAAATAATGCTGCTTTGAGTATTCATGTACTCAATACAAGATTTTGTGTGGGCCTGTATTTTTATTTCTCTTGAATATAGGTATAGAATGTAGGTATTATATATCTAGGTGTGGAACTGCTGAGTCATAAGGTAACTCTTTGTTTCATTGAAAGTTCTTTTCAATTTATCCTGTTTTCAATTTATCTAAATTTGGAAAAGTGTTAGAATCCAGTAGGCCTATCATTTTGCTCTACTTTAAAGAAAGGGGTGAAAAAAGGATTTTGATATTGTTTGATATCACTAGTAGGTAGGTAATCTAATCCTTCTGTGTCACCATTAACACACTGAATGATAGTAGCATAAATTGAAGCTTTTATTACTGAACAAAACTTCTGTTACTCAGTATGTGAAGACTTGGTATTTCTTTTGTAAATACAGTGAATTAGTGAGGATTAGGATGGTTGATACTAAGAGAAAACTATAGAGGTCAGTAAAGTATATTAGAGAAATAGTACCATACAGTTTTTTTTCCCTTCAATGTTTTAATTTAACCTCTAAGAGTTCTTCCGTCAGCAGAGTTTGTCCTAAACTCTTTGGGGGCTCTTATTTATCTTCCAGGAACTATACTGTGTCACTTTTTATTGATATAAGCTGCCAACTATAATTTTAAAAAAATTAATAAAGCACTTAATATTTGTCAGGCACTGTTGTAATTTAATTCTAAATGAATTAGGTCCTGTCTCTCCTCTTTTTTTAAAGGAACTGAGGCACAGAGATATATTTTTTTAAGATTTTATTTATTTTACTTTTAGAGAGAAGGGAAGAGAGGGAGAAAGAGAAGGAGAAAAGCAGCAATATGCAAGACATAACATCAGTCCATTGCCTCTCACATGCTCCTTAACTGGGGACCTGGCCCACAACCCAGGCATGTGCCCTGACTGGGAATCAAACCAGCGACCTTTCGGTTCAAAGGTGGGCACTGAATCCACTGAGCCACACCAGCCAGGGCTTAATTTATTGACTTTAGAGAGAGGAAGGAAGAGAGAAAAACATCTCTCTTCCTTTGTTGTTCCACTTATGTATGCATTCATTGGTTGACTATTGTATGTGCCTTGACCTGGGATCAAAGCCACATTCTTGGCGTATAGGGATGGCACTCTAACCAATGGAGCTACCTGGCCAGGGCCAGCACAGAGATAGTAAGAAATTACTGCCCCCTGTTATACAACAAATAAACTGCTAAGTCAGGCTTCAGACCCAAGCTGTCTGATCAAGAGTCCATACTGTGAACCGCTTCTCTGTACTGCCTGTCAAGTACCATGCAAAGATATTATTTGCACAATGTAAGATATTATTTTCTATTATTGTTATTATTTTTTAAATCCTTACTTGAGGATATGTTTATTGATTTTAGAGAGAGAGGAAAGGAGAGAAACATCAATCAGTTGCCTCCTGTATGCACCCCAACCTTTTGGTGGACGACCCTCCAGCCAATTTAGCCACTTCACCAGGGCTATTTGCTGTTATTGGTTACAGTTAATTAAACCTTTTGCTTACACAGCCCTGGCTGGTGTGGTTCAGTGGATTTAGTGCCTGCCTGTGAACCAAAAGGTTGCCAGTTCAAATCCCAGTCAGGGCAAATGCCTGGGTTGCTGGCAGGTCCCCAATTGAGGGTGTGCGAGAGGCAGCAGATTGATGTGTCTCTTGCATAACGATGGTTCTCTCTCTACTTTCCCCTCTCTCTTAAAAATAAATAAACAAAATCTTTTTTTTTAAGATTTTGTTTATTTATTTTTAGACAGAGGGGAAAGGAGGGAGAAGAGAGAGAGAAACATCAATCTGCGGTGACCTCTTGTGTGCTCCCCACTGGGGACCTGGCCTGCAACCTAGGCATGTGCCCTGACTAGGAATCGAACCAGCGACCCTTTGGTTTGCAGGTGGCACTCAGTCCACTGAGTCACACCAGCCAGGGCAAATAAAATCTTCTTCTTTTTTTTTTTTTAAACTTACACAGATAGTAATCAGCTTCCGCTGAATTCTCAAAACCTACATTAGAGTAAATTCAAAGATTTTAAAGAATGGAGAAATGAGAAAAAAACTTCATGTTTCCAGCTGAGGGCTGGGGTTCTGCTAATGACCAAGAACTTGTTCAGCTTTGTTCATCATGTGACTAACTTTCATTACTGGATTGATCAGGGAATTTGTTTTATGTTAATCATAATTGAAGCCATAATACTTAATTGTTGGTTTGGTTATTTAGTTCTTTCTCCACCCCATCCTCCCATCCTGTCCCCATGGCTAAGAAGATCCATAGCAGTTTGTTAATTAAAAGTAACATTAAGCCTGGTCAGGTAGCTTAGTTGGTTGTCCCAATATGCCACGGTTTCAGGTTTGATCCCTGGTCAGGGCCCATATAAGAAGCAACTAATGAATATATAAATTAGTGGAACAACAAATAGATGTATCTCCCCACCCCTTTTCTTTCTCACAAATCAATAAGTAAAAAAAAATTAAAAAGAAGTAATGTTATTTTTAATTTTTGCAGCAATTGGAGGGGATTCTAGGACCATATAGGATCAATGTTGAGAGTCTCTGTTTGGTTCTAGGTTTTCTGTCCTTGCTTTAGGAACAAAAGTAGGTTGGAGTATTGGGAATAGCTTTGCCTTAAAAAGTAATCCATAGGAGTAAAACATGTGGAAGTCTACTTGAATGTTCTGTGTGATTTTGATAGTTTCAGTTGAATGCAAATGAATTGCGGGTAATTGAAAGATAGTGGAGAGATCTGACTGGTTACTCCTTCATTCTACAGTTGGCTCAAATAACTGTTGATGGCCATGCAGGAAAAATATCCAAGTGAGAGGAACTCGCATGCTACTTCACCAGGTGAGTAGTCAGTTTTCTGGGTAAATTCTGACCTTTGCTCTGGTATTTCATAATAGAAATTTCTTTTACAGAACATACTGAGCAAGCACGCATTCCCTGAGATGTTGGTATTAAAGGAATAAAAATAAAATGGGGCCATATTGAATGGAAAAAGAGGTCTCTCCAAGAGAACAACTATTCATCTCTGGTCCTACATGGTTTGCAATAAGACCACGTGATTGATTGAGAGGGGAGGACACATAAAGGATTGGAACAGAAGGACTTTGGAACGTAGTTCCATTTGAAATCAGAAAAACACAGCATAAATTACTGTGTTCTATGTTGTCTTTGTAGTCCTGTGGGTGGGTCAGACATCTGCTAGCCCACAAAGATTGGAATTCTTCTTGATTGCCAACAGTCTCAGTTGTATTGTCACTAGAGATTCAGGAATTTATCTCTAGAATGGATTGACAAGATTTTGAAAGCTCAGTAGATATACTAAAAGGATATATTAAGTATATAAAACATACATAAATATATACACACATTTAATACACATTAAATAGATATTGTACATTTAAATAGGAAGTAGCATTTTAGAAATAACTCTTGAGCTCTGTGGTATTTATGAAGAAAAGGATACATTTTATACAACTAAGGAGGGTATTTTTTATTTAATTTTAAAATCCCACAGTACCACTCTGGCTGGTGTAGCTCAGTGAACTGAGTGCTGGTCTGACAACCAGAGTCCCTGGTTTGATTCCTGGTCAGGGTGCATGCCTGGGTTGTGGGCTGGGTCCCCAGTGGGGGCCATGTGAGAAGCAGCCACACATTGATGTTTCTCTCCCTCTCTTTGTCCTCCCTTCCCCTCTCTCTAAAAAGAAATAAAATCTTAAACAAAAAATATCCCACAATGCCTTAAGCAGACATTTGGTAGATATTTGTTTTATTCTTCTAGACATGCTACCTTGCATATACTAGGCACTTTGAAAAGCGTTTGCCGAATCAATTCAAGATTAACTCAACAAATATTTATTGAACATCTGTTATGTGCCATGCACTGTCTTAGGGCTGGGTTGTACAATTTCTTCTGACAGTTTTGTGTATAATGCAGGTTTTTGGAATGTGGCAATTCCTAGCAAAGCTTAACTGCTTTTC
Organism: Anoura caudifer; assembly: GCA_004027475.1. NCBI lineage: Eukaryota > Metazoa > Chordata > Mammalia > Chiroptera > Phyllostomidae > Anoura > Anoura caudifer. The sequence goes on from PVKU01006140.1 coordinate 69,510, forward strand.
TCGTAGTGTTGTGTTCAATAGTCTCTCATTTGATTAGTAATGATTTAATGTTTGATAAAGATTCTGCTGCTAGGCCATGTGGCATAACACAAGAAAATTTCAGCTTTCAAACTTGCATTTTGAAATAAACATAAGCCTCTATAACTACACCTTTTATTTTAGCAAAACATACTTTTATTTTAGCAAACACATCTTTAGAATTGATGTATGGGGTGGGTGCATGGAAAAGTGGTAGCGGTGAAGAATGGAAGATTAGTAGTAGTAACAGGGACCGGTTCCCAGTAGGAGACCAGGAACATGGTAATACAGGTCTCCAAGCATCGGCTTGGCAGATGGTACACTGACTAGACAGATAACACCATATAGACACACCAAGAGGTCAAATTCTTTGCTTCTGGCTAAAATTACACTAATTTAGCATAGTTAACATTGGTTCATCTTATGCTGATCAGCAACTCTGATTGTTGGCTATGTCTTTTATTAAAGATATTACAGATTACTGCAGGTAAATAGATTGTTTCAAATCAGGTAGTCCACTGTGACCAAAAGGATAAAAGGAGTCTTTGGGTAAAATTAGGTTTCCTTAGTACAAGGCAGAAGTAAGGGCAGCAAAAAGGTAGCATAAGTAGAAAGAATTAGGTAGCTTGGAAGAAGGGAATAAGATGATTTCTGTTCAAATATCATTGGCCTTCCACTAGATCAGAGAGTCTGTAGGACCATGTTTTCTGATTTTAGCTTAAACTCTGACACTTTAAATGAATAAGTAGCTGTGATTACCTTTTTGCTTGTTTGTTTACATGGATAATCAGGTATAATTTAGGAAAATTATAGTAGTTTTAAAAAATAATTTGAATTTAACTCTTTGCTAGTACATTAGTAAATCAAGTATTTATTGAACACTTCCTCCCAGCTCTTAAACAGCAAGATAATAAAGTCAAATAAATTTCATCAGTTTTACATCTTAACCACTCAGAAATTTTAGTGGTTGGCCAGCCTGCCTGCCTTCCTTCCTTCTTTCTTTTTGCTTTACCTTCAAAAGCTCTTCAGATTGATTTTGATCTAGATTCAACCCTGTTCATGAGGGTACCGTGGTTCAGTCAAGCAGTGGTTTTCAGTGGGGGCTGTACTGCCTGTTACCCTAAGGAGCATTTGGGGACAGGCAGGGTATTTTCAGGTTTCACAGTGATGGCAGGAAGGGGTGAGGGCTGCTCCTGGTATTTAGTCTAAACCATCCTACAGTGTATAGACTATACATGGAAGAATTGTCTTCCCAAGAACACAAAATGCACCTGTTGGGAAACCTTGTAAGAGGAAAGAAAGAATGTGGGTATTGGGATTAGAACAACCTGGATCCAAACCTCAGCTCTATCCTCTGTAAAATAGGGGTGTCAATGAGATAATACTTTTCTGCAAGTAGGTAGATGAGATCATGTTTATATAATGCTGTGGCTTCTGGGTTTCAGGAAATGGTAGCTGTACTAAATGTTATTTTGTTTTCTGTCTCAGTACACCTGGATTCTTGGTAGGTTTTAGTTCTGTCTTTAAATATTCTCACCTCTCATGCTATTTCCATTCAAAATTAACAAAATCAGCCCCAGCTGGTGTGGCTCAGGGGATTGAGCACTGGCCTGCAGACCGAAGAGTTGCTGGTTTGGTTCCTGGTCAGGGCACATCCCTGGGTTGTGGGCCAGGTTCCTGGTTGGGGGCGTGCAAGAGGCAACTGATTGGTGTTTCTCTTACACGTTGATGTCTCTGTCCCTCTCTCCCCCCCTCCTTTCCCCTTTCTCTAAAAATAAATAAGTCTTTTTTAAAAAGGGTGGGCAGGGCAGGAGAGAGTAATGGGGGAAAAAGGGAGACAACTATAATTGAACAACAATAAAAGAATTAAAAAGAAAAAATTAACGAAATGAGAGTTGCTGAAATAGGCACAGGAGCAAGAAAGGGGTAGGGTGCTGCTCTTCCTTCATAGGTTTAAGTGATGTTTTAAAAATAGCCTCGTGGGGTTATTATCAGCTGGTTAACACTAAAGGTGGAAATCCCACTTGTTTCAGCTTCCAGTGCGATTCAGAAGGGCAGTTCTCTGGGTTGTGAATGGCAGACCCCAGTTATCTCGGAGGCCTTTCGGAGCCGCTTCAGTCGCTGTTCGAGTGTTGCTAACAGTGGAGACACAGCCATTGGCACCTCGTGCTCAGACATGGCAGAGGGTAAGTTTGTATTAATGATTTGATTACCTGTATGTGTTGTTATTTTCAGATTGTGTTTCAGGTGTGTTGTCATTTCCAGAATATTCATAAGTCCATGCAGAAAGGAGTCTGCTTGATTCTTCTTACCCCATTGCTTCTCAGAGCTCATCCCTTCTTCTCAGTTTCTACTGTTTGTCCTATCTCAAACAACTTCTTAATCTTTCCTTCTACTGCCAGATTAATCTTTCTGAAAGCTTGATTTCGTAGTTTTCCTTTTTTGTAGTCCTCAATTGTTTCCATTATTTGCAAGATAAAATTCAGAGGCCTCAGTTCTTCTCCCACCTATTTCAATGTATTCCTTACTGCCACCAGATCTCTTGTCTTACTGTGCTGTGAGAGTGAAGAACTTTTTTTTAATGTCTAGGCTTCTTTAATCTGGTCCCATTTGTGGTATTCCCACCTCCTCTTGTCCCTCCCAGCTATGCTGGCCTTATTTTTCAAGGTTAGTGAAGTGCCTGACAAGACTTTTCCCATCCTTTCCACCATTGCTGATCTTTCTTTTTACAGCCTTATATCTTTATTGTTTCTGCCACTTGTTTTGGCACTTAAATTAATAACTGCCAGCAATACTTTTTGTTTTTTGTTTAGATGATATTTCATTTTTCATTTAGATGGTGAATTCCTAGAAGGCAGAGGACCTAATGATAATTTTGACAACTTATTAAATACTTTGTGGTGGCTACTATACTCAATTTTTTAAAAATATTTTTTCTTTAATGCCTTTAAGAACCTTATGAAATATTTTTATTTTCATTTTACAAATGAGATCACTGAATTCAAAGGTTGGGTTTTTTTAAAGATTTTATTGATTTATTTTCAGAGACAGAAGGGAGGAAGAAAGAGAGGGAGAGAAACATTGATGTGAGAGAAATATCATTAGGTTGCCTCTCACCTGCCCACAGCTGGGTACCTGACCTGCAACCCGGGCATGTGCCCTCAACTGGGAATCAGACTGGTGACCTTTTGGTTCAGAGGCTAGTACTCAATCCACTGAGTCTCACCAACCAGGGCTCAAAATGTTTTTAAAAAATTATTTGTTTATTTACCTTTAAGATTTTATTTATTTTTAGAGAGAGGTGAAGGGAGAGAGAGAAGCATTGATATGTTGCCTCTCATATACACCCCAACTGGGGACTGAACCCACAACCCAGGTATGTGCCCTGGCCAGGAATTGAACTGGCGACCTTTCGCTTTGCAGGGTGACACCCAGCCAACTGAGCCACACCAGTCAGGGCTCCAAAGTGTTTTAAATTAATTGATTAAAATCACAAAACTAGTTACTTTGGTGCTTTGACAGATGTGATACCCACTAGATATCTGGTTATGATCAAAAAGATAATAATAAGTGCTGGTGAAAACAGAGAAATTTGGACCTTTTTACGTTGCTGGTGGAAATGTGAAATATTACAGCAGCTTTGGAAAGCAATTTGGCAGTTTCTGAAAAGGTTAAACAATGTGGAGTTACCTTGTGACTCAACAGTTCTACTCTTAGGTATATACACACAAATGCTCATAGTAGCTATAGTAGCCAAAAAAGGGAAACAACCCAAATCTCTATTAAATGATAAATGGGCCCTGACTGGTGTGACTCAGCCCTGGTGTGACTCAGTGGATTGAGCACTGGCCTGCGAACCAAAGGGTCACCAGTTTGATTCCCAGCTAGGGCACATGCCTGGGTTGTGGGCCAGGTCCCCAGTAGGGGGCCTGGGAGAGGCAACCACACAGTGATGTTTCTTTCCCTCTCTTTCTCCTCCCTTCCCCTCTAGAACTAAATAAAATTAAAAAAAAAAAGATAAATGGTAGTAAAATGTAAATAGTGTATTCGTAGAATAGGATATTATTCGGCAATAAAGAGAAATGAAGTATTGATACATGCTACAAAATGAATGAACTTTGAAAACATTTATGCTAAGTAAAAAAAGCCAAATACACATACATAATCTGACAGGGGTAACCAGGAAGGTGATTTTTTTCTGGGTGAGGCTTACTCATTGCATTCTAGATGTGCTGACCCCTGAGATTTCCCCAAATGTGGGAAATTCAACTGCACAATTTTTTTAAAGATTTTATTTATTTACTTTTAGAGAGAGGGAAAGGGAGGGAAGGAGAGATGGAGAGAAACACTGATGTGCAAGAGAAATATCGATTCTGTTGCTTCTTGCACACCCCAACCAGGAACCTGGCCTGAAATCCAGGCCTGTGCCCTACTTGGGAATTGAACTGGTGACCTCTTGGTTTGTGGGATAACACTCACAATGAACCACACCAGTCAGGGCTGTAATGCATTCTTTTCATTTAAAGATTTTTATTTATTTATTTTTGGGGAGAGGGGAAGGAGGAGGAGAGAAACATCGATGTGTGAAAGATACATCGATAGGTTGCCTTTTGATTCGCAGGCCAGCACACAATCCACTGAGCTGTAATGCATTCTTTTTAAATTGTAGTAGCCTTGATGTAGTGGTCAAAGCCATTGATCTAGAAGTTTTTTAAAGAATGCAAGATGTTTTTCCTACCAGGTTTGTTATATACTGTGATCCATAATTTTAATTTTTGCTCATTTCATTCGTCAACCTAGCTTGGTTTATTTGGAGCACAGTGGACAAGAACCCTTATGACTGGTATAAAATATAGTTCATTGTTGCATCTATAAATTGAACAAGCTTGCTTGCTTTTGATTCCATTCCACTAAGGTGTTTTACCTTGAAGATTCACAAGCGACAGGGCAGAGGTAGACACTGGAGAGCTCAGAAAGCTTTCAGCTCTTTGCTAAAGACTGACATAGTCACTGGCTTAGTTCAGACTTTGTGCTTTATAAACCAGTAAGTGATGTAGGCAGCATGATCAAGGTTTAACAGTAGCTGAATCTACTACCCCTTACCAGGAAAGGAGGGTTGCTAAAAAGAATGTGTTGTGGGTGTTTTTGGGGGGTATGGGGGAGGATGTGGTTGAGGAGAAGAGAGATTTAGAAATATATCTTTAAAGTGGTTAAAAACCCAATGATTTGGGGGACTATAGACTTGTCTAAATAAAAATGACATATCCCATACACTAAATTTTGAAAGCCTTTGAAAATTGTGCGAGATAATGACCCCTTGGAAAATAAATGTTGCTATTTTATTTTAGATTGTTCTGAACCACAAACCAGATTTAAGGTGTAACTTTACTTTTATAGCAGTTTGTCAGAATCAGGCAGTTTCCTTAATACAATTAAACAGACAAGTGACAATCAAATAGACAAGTGACAAATGCTGACAAAGATTTCACTTTCTTCTGTCATCCGTAGGGAGACCTCACTGACTAGGAAATTAGAAAAGCAACATTCTCCTGGGTCAGTTGGTACATTTTTGGCTTTGGTTTTGGCATTACTACTTTGGGTGTTAAGGGATCAAAACTGAATTTGATGAGTCTTGAGAAATAGTGGAACTGTGGATGCAGAATGGAAGGTGTTACTGACATCAACATAGTAGCAACCCCTTGTATGCCCAATCGCATTGTCTTCTGTTTCCAAAATTATATTTTGGGAGCAGGGATCTTTGGTGAGAGTGGATACTATAAGTGCCATTATGGAGGATTTTCAGTTGAGAGTTTACTAGTATTAGAAGTCTTCATTATCACCAGTCTACCTGTTGACTAGTCCTATATTTAAACTGTGGGACATCAAAAACATTCTTTAACTCTGAAATGTCCTTCTTTCTTGGTCCTGAGAGGCTGATGCATATCAGAAATTACTGTTTTTTTTTTGTTTTCTTTGCTTGTTTTTAGTATGGCCTTTTAGCCCCAAGATATCTTGAGTGTAGGAAATTAGATACTCTGCATACATTACAAGGGATAATTTGGCTCGCCTTTGTTTTTAAAGAGCTGCTTACAAATCCATATGAAAAGGTGGTAGCTCATCTATACTGATTTAATTGTAGGAAAGGTTATAGCATCTGTCCTCATTAGCTGAGTGTGTTCTGTGCTGGTTGATGGAAAGAAAAAAGTGAGCTCTGGCTGGTGTGTCTCAGTGGATTGAGTGCCAGACTGCGAAGCAAAGGGTCGCCAGTTTGATACCCAGTCAGAGCACATGCCTGGGTTGCAGGCCAGGTCCCTGGTAGGGGTCACACGAGAGGCAATCCACACATTGATATTTCTGTCTCTCTCTTTCTCCCTCCCTACCCCTCTCTCTAGAAGAAAATAAGTAAAATCTTTAAAAAAAAAAAAAAAACATAAAAAGAGAAAAGTGAAATAGGTTGATAGTCCACTTTTTTCATGGTAGACATGCTTGGTTTGGAAAAGAGTATTGGACATACTTGAAAAGGGAAGATGTTTATATTCCTTTTTCCTTTACTCAGGTTTCTACATGTTGAAGGTAACAGGTATGTTTTCTTGTTTGCTTGTAGTCCACTGCCCTGACAAATCAGTTCTGTGACCTTGTAGTCTTCTTCAGAGTAGCACTTCATTATTTATTTATTTATTTATTTATTTTTAGAGAGAGGAGAAGGAAGGGAAAGAAACATCGATTGGCTGCCTCTCACATGCCCCTCACTGGGGACTTGGCCCGCAACCCAGTCATGTGCCCTGACCAGGAATCGAACCAGCAGCCTTGCTGTTCATAGGCCAACATTCAATCCACTGATCCACACTGGCTAGGGCTTCTTCAGTATAACACTTTAAAGTTGGAAATGTGTAGAAATGTGAGGCTTCTGTGGCAGGGCTAATGAGAGTTGTCTCCCAAGCCCAGAAAGGAGCTAAAGGAAATGTAAGTCCAGTATGAAGGAAAAGGGGAAAAATCACAGTTCAAGACAGACAAAGGGGTAAGTGAAAGGCAAAATATAAAATAGAGGATTTCAGTGTGTACCCACTTGAGAGTGTTCTCTGTCCTAGAGTGAAACCTGAGAGTTACTAAGAATAACTTCACATATCCAGGCAGTCACTTCTGGAGTGTGGGAGAGAGAACAGAACCCTGATTCAGATGCTGTACTCCCTGCCCTGGATACAGAGCAGCACTGTCCTGTTTGCCTTATTCTTCAGGTAGTTTTGATTCATTGCTCACCTTCACTGGGGAGCTTTTGGAGGTCACGGAAGATTCTTGCAGCCCTTGGAAAGGATATTTTTATTAGACTGGATTGTAACTTAGAGGTACCCAGCTTCCAGAAGAGTAGGACCTAATCCATTTCCCTTAAGTAAGTGATTTTTTTTTTAAGTTCAGTTTTCAGCTTTGTTTGTTGACTGGCACAATTTTTTTTATTCAAATGCAAGGAACAGGGTGTAAGTTTAAAATGAAGCCAGTGTTGCCTTTTGTTGGTTTACCTTGTGAATGGCATTGAAACCTTAGAATACACATCTCCCAGTTAGTCTGTCGTGTCTTTCTTCCTGATATTTGTGATGATGGTGCCCTCTCTCCATGGTCTCAGGGTAGGCAGAGGACATCTGACGTAGCAGCTAAACTGAAGAAAGCTTGCTGCTTCAATTTTGACTTATGGAAGACTATTTTCTCCACAGATTTTTGCAGCTCGAGTAGCAGCCCTTCTTTCCAGCCCATCAAAAGCCACGTAACCATTCCAACAGCCCATGTGATGCCTTCTACTTTGGGGACTTCTCCTGCTAAGCCAAATTCTACACCTGACAGACCCTCTTCCTCTAAAATCCCTTTGTCAGGATTGGCTGAAAGTGTGGGGATGACAAGAAATGGAGACCTCGGTGCAATGAAACGTTCTCCAGGCCTGTCTAGAGACTTCATGTATCTTTGTAGTGCTGCTGGAGAAAATGGAATTGAGCAGTCTTGGTTTCCAGCAGTGGGCCATGAAAGAGAAGAAGAGATGAGGAAGTTCGATATTCCCAATATGGAGTCTACCTTCAATCAGTCGGCAATGATGGAGACATTTTATTCAGATCCTCGCTACAAAGCCCACTTCCACAACCTAAGAACTGACCCAAACAAGGAGTTATACAAAGTGTTGCCTGAGACCAAGAAGGCACCAGGCAGTGGGGTGATATGTGAGCGGAACGGACTACACCCTAGCAGCAGCGGGTTGCTCCCTTTGGGTCTTCAGCCTGCTCCTGGGCTCTCCAAGCCTCTACCCTCTCAGGTGTGGCAGCCAAACTCTGACCCTTGGCATCCCCGTGAGCAATCTTGTGAGCTCAGCACTTGTCGGCAGCATCTGGAGTTGATTCGTTTACAAATGGAGCAAATGCAGGTAGAGGCCCTTCTTTCCTTGGATTTTGCAGGTCCTGTGCAGATCTTTGAACTGTATAAGTTTTGTCCTGTTTTGACTAAAGAAGACATTTGTATGAAAGGGGGAACATGTTTGTAGATAAGAAGTTAAGACTTATAAATCCCATTGAATCTGTTGGTGGTCTAATTAAACACCAGATGCATTCTCCAAAGTAGAGGGTTATAAGAGAAGACCCAAAAAAGTCACCGGGTTAGGTACTTTTACATACAAAATCTTATTTGATCCTTATAGCACCCTGATGAGGTATATGTAGAAATTTACCAGGTCCTTAGAATGAGTAATTGTCCAGGGTCACAAAGCTGGTTAAGTGATGGAGCTAGGGTTTAAAAACTGTCTTTGAACTGCTATACTTTTCCCACTATACTGCTTTCGTATTTTAAAAAAGAGTCGTCCTGCTGCTTAAGAGTGGGAAGGAAGGAAGCTGGACATACTCTTTGTTCTTGGTTGTTGAGGACATCTTAGCTCTTGGTTTGCCTCTGTTGCCAGATAATGAAAGATAACTGACCTTTTCTTAGAAACTAGAGCCTTTCTGAGCAGTGTCCAGTTGGCAGAAGGCTCCCTGGCAGGTTCTTTCCAGTCATGCATCAGAGCTAAAATTATTTCATAAACACTGGGCCTTCTTAGGGTGAGCCAGAGTGAGCCTTGACTAGAGAGCCAGCCAGGTACTACTCAGGTGTTTTCAGGTACCTGTGGTTTAAGATCAAGCTCCTTCGGACCTGCTTGTCTTTCAGCTTCAGAATGGAACCACTTGCCACCATCCCACTGGTTTTGCTCCTTCACTGCCCGCGTTAGAACCAGCACAGTGGATCAGCATCTTGAACAGTAATGAACACCTTCTGAAGGAAAAGGAGCTCCTCATTGACAAGTAAGAGAGCAAAGGGTACCGTAGGGCCAGCTTCTGTTCTCCCAGCCTCTACTTAGGAGACCTAACGAAGTCTCAAGAGTAATATCCTCCTCTGTTAGGCCCACTCCTTGCTTCATGGTAGAGCTAGGTTGATGAGCAGCCTAGTCCTGTATCTGACTAATGTGTTAGACCAGTTGTGTATCTGCATGTGTCCGGTCGGGGGTGGGGGTTAAAGTGGGCAGCTGGTTCTTTGCAGCTGATCTTTCCTCATTTCCCCTCAGTCAGCTATCTCATTTGTTCCTCCTCCAGCAAAAATGTACTGCCCAGAATCCAAGGTTCTTGCTCATATAGTATGGATTGTACCCATCTAAGGAAAGTGGAGGCTCATAATTGCAAGTGGGTTAGTGTCAGACCCTGGACCTCATTCTACTGACTTTTGCAGGCAGAGGAAACACATCTCTCAGCTGGAGCAGAAAGTGCGAGAGAGTGAACTGCAAGTCCACAGTGCCCTTTTGGGCCGCCCTGCCCCCTTTGGGGATTTCTGCTTGCTGAGGCTACAGGTAAGCATTGGCAGCTATGTTGGCATTATGCTCATCATAATTCAGTGTCTTTGCTCTGCTTGGCACTGCTAGGTACCCAGGAGATAGAAAAGAAACCACGTGATATAAGGTGTTTCTGCCCTCAGAGAGTAAGCATCCTAATTGTTGTAAAGCATCCCTCTCCTGCCCTTGTAGGGGCAGAAAAAGCTTGAGGGTAGAATCAGGTGGCCATCCAGATGCTTTGGTGTCAGGACATACTTGGGAGAAAAGGCAGGGAGAGGAGGGTATGCAGTAATGTCCTAGAGTTGAGTGATGTTCTGAGAAGTCTTAATCTACTAGCCCTGGCCAAATGGAAGGAGAGGCAGGTGTAATGGGATATTTAGAGCCATTTTAATTTTTATCTTCCATGTCTAGGAGCAGCTGAAGGAAATAATTTTCTCACTAAGGTCAGTGGCTATCGAAGAAGCCTGCTTTGTTGACCAAGCTCTGCAATTTGGGCTTTTGAGTGATGGATATAGACAGATTATAATACTGGCTTTGCCACCTGGTGGGCCTGTTAAGACTGTTCCATCTGATAGAATCAGATTGTTACAGTGAAAAGGTCCCTTAGATGAACTACAGTTCAGTTCTCTAAAAATAAAACTGAGGCCAAGGAAGGAGAAAGAACTTCCCTAAGATCGCATAGAGAATGAGGAGAGGAGAACCAGGCCTTGAGTCCAAGTCTTCTGATGTCTTGCCCTGTGTTCCTTCCTTTATACTACAACTCCTCAGGTATTGCTTTAATGCAGTGGTTCTGAAATGTAAGCATGCATCAGAATCACCCGGAGGGCTTTTTAAAATGCAGATTGTTGAACTCTGGCCCGATAGCTCAGTTGGTTGGAGCATCATCCCTATAGGCCAAGGTTGAAGGTTTGATCCCATGCAGGACACATACAAGGTTCACCTAATGAATGCGTAAATAAGTGGAACAACAAATTGATGTTTCTCTCTCTCTCTCTCTTCCTTCCGCTCTCTTTAAAATCAGTAAATAAAATTTAAAAATATATATTGTTGAGACCCAACCCCAGAATTTTGGATTCAGTGGGCCTGGTAATTGGGTTCAAGAATTTGCAATTCTAACAAATTCCTAGGTGATACTGATGCTGTTAGTCCTAAGACCGTCTTTTGAGAAGCATTACTTGAAGAAATTTATAGAGAAAGATGATATTTGACCTCAAAGTCTGCTGGGATAAGTAAAGTACATGGGACTGTAAGATTAAGGAATAGATATATTGAGAATCTTTCTGCAGGAATTGCAGCGAGAGAATACTTTCTTACGTGCACAATTTGCACAGAAGACAGAAGCCTTGAATAAAGAAAAGATCGAGCTTGAAAGGAAACTCTCTGCCTCAGAAGTTGAAGTCCAGCTCATCAGAGAGTCGCTGAAAGTGGCCTTGCAGAAGCATTCAGAGGAGGGGAAGAAACAGGAGGAAAGGGTGAGCTAAGGAGCTGATAGCTCTCTTATTCACAAAAGAGTTGATAGCCTTCTCCGCCAAGCTCTAAGCTGTTTCTGGCTCCCATTCTTGGAACCAGGAGGAGCCAATTGAGTCAGACCCTGCATTGACTTCTCATGCAGGACTAGTCTTCCAGAAAGGGAACTCCTCCTTTCTGTTTCATGTTCGCAAAAATATTGTATCAGAAAAAAACCCTCACTGCCCCAGGATGTGATGGGCCACCAACCAGTTGGCTTGGATGGAAAACCAACCTGAGCAGTCATACCAGATGGTATTGTTGCAAGATGTGCAAATCCTGTGGTAAATTCACACCATTCAGTCTGGTTTTTCCTCACTCTACTTAAAACGAAAGGAAGAATTCCGCGTGTGCAGCCAGCTTGGGAGTTTTGACATTTTTGCCATTGCACTTAAATTTGCCTTTGGATGAGCTTGGTCATCATAGGAGGAGTTAGTTGATTTAAAATCTTTTGGTTCTGTTCACAGCTGGCTCTAATGCAGATGTTCCTTGGGGACCAGTTTAGTAATTTTAGCTCTGGACCACTTGCATCAAAATCAGCTAGAGCAGTGCTTCTTAAATGTTAAACTTTAATGTGCTTAAGAATCACATGGAACCTGGCTGGTGTGGTTCAGTGGATTGAGTGCTGGCCTGCATACCAAGAGGTCACTGGTTTGATTCCCAGTCAAAGCACAGGCCTGGGTTGTGGACCAGGTCCCCAAGTTGGAGGTGAGCAAGAGACCACGTATTTCTCATATATTGATGTGTCTCCCTCTCCTTCCCCTCTGAAATCTTTTTTTAAAAAAGAAGAAGAATCACTTGGATTTAGAATAGGTGTAGAGTTACATCAGGTATAGGGTTAGTTTTAGTTAAGGTTAAGTATAGGTTTAGGTTTCACTTTAGGTTTTGGGTTGAGAATAGGTAGAGAGCCAGGGTTAGCTTGGGCTAGGTTTCAGGTTATGGTTGAGGTTAAGTATAGGTTGAAGTTATAGTTAAGGTTAGAGTAAGATTTAGGGTGAAGGTTAGGTACAGGGTTGAGGTTAGTAATGGACAGAGTTAGGCTTAAGGTTTGGTTTTGGTTTCAGCTTAGGTGTAAGGCTAGTGTTAGGGTTAGATTTAGGATTGAGGTTAGGTATATTGGTAGGGTTGTTAGGGTAAGGATAAGGTTAGGTATAGGTTTTAGGGTTAGGATTTGGATTAGGGTTAGAGAGAGGATTAAGTATAATGTTATTGTTAGGGTGAAAGTGAGTATAAGATTAGGTATAGAGTTACATTTTGAGTTAGAATTGGGGTAGGTTTTGATATGGTTAAGGTTGAAGGAGGGTTAGCTGTAGTATTAGGGTTGAGGATAGTATAGGGTTATGTTTCTGGTTAGAGTTAGTGATAGAGAGTTGAGTTAGGTCTGTGGTTAGGGTTAGTGTTGAGGATAGGTATAGGTTTGGATTAGGATTTTGGTTAGACTTATAGAGAGGGTTTCATATAAGGTTGGGGTTAGAGTTAAAGATAGGTTTAAGATGAGGCACATTATCAGGGTTAGGGTGAAAGGTATGGCATTACTGCAGGGATTTGGTTTAGGGTTAGGGTTTGGGTTGGGGTAGTGTTAGAATTGGGGTTAGAGTTGGGGACAGGGTTGAGTTTTGGTATAAGGTTAGTTTTAGGGTTGGGGGGAGTTTAGGTATGAGGTTAGGGTTCACTTAGTGGTAGGACTTAGATTAGCGTTTGGGTTAGGGGTTAGTATTAGTGATATCAAGATGGTTATGTATAGTTTAATGTTAGAGTTAGGGCTAGGTTTAGGTTGAGCATAGGTATATAGTTAGAGTTAGGGCTAAGATTAAGATTACATTTAGATTTTAGGTTAAGGATAGGAAAAATAGAAAAAGAATTACTTGGCCCTGGCTGGTGTGGCTCAATGGTTGAGTGCTGCCTGCCAGTCAGAGGGTCGCCAGTTCAACTCCCAGTCTAGGGCGCAAGCCTGGGTTGCAGACCAGGTCCCGAGTAGGGGGCGCTCGAAAGGCAACCACACATTCATGGTTCTCTTTCTCCCTCCCTTCCCCTCTGTCTAAAAATAATTAAATAAAACCTTTAAAAAAAAAGATTATTTGGAGATCTTGTTAAAAAAAAGAGATCCAGCTTCAGTAGTTCTGGGAGGAGACGGGACCTGAGAGCCTACATTTCTAACAAACTCCCAAATGATGTTGGTGCCATTGGTACAGCAAGGACTTTTTAAAAAGAAACTTTTAATGAAAAATAATACATGTATCTAAATTAAATAACCAAATGTCAATATGTTTATAATAAAAGTTAGTAGTTCTCTTCCCAGATCATTCCACAAAGGTATTGTTCATTGTCAATTCTTCTCTTCTTCCTGATGTATACCTCTATATTTCTTTTTAAAAAAAATATTTATTTATTTTTAGAGAGGGGAAGGGAGGGAGAAAGAGAGGGAGAGAAACATCAGTGTGTGGTTGCCTCCTGAACACCCCCCACTGGGGACCTGGCCCGCAACTCAGGCTTGTGCCCCAACTGGAAATCGAACCAGTGACCTTTCAGTTTGTGGGATGACGTTCAACCCACTGAGCCACACTAGTCAGGGCAAGTTAATAATTTATTTTCTTCCTGTCATTTAAGAGATGTTTTGGGAGGGAGAAAAGATAAACAACTGTGGTCTGTCCGTCATTTTTTAAAATTCAAAGTTGGTCATCAGCATTTTTAACAAGCTTCCCAGGTGATTCTGATACATATTAGAATGTGAGAATCACTGGTTCTGAACTTGAAGAATATAGATTGTATCTTGAGTAAAGCTTTACACTGATTTTCAGGGATCTCTCTTAGTGCTGTCTTATCTTTGGATTAAATTAGGCCTTTGCCTCCTTTTTGTCATTAGTACATCTGTCTTTTCTCTGCTTTCTTTTGCTTTCTCTTACTTCCTCTAGCTTCCTTTTTCATAAGTCAAAGAAAAAGCCAGAATAGTGGAGAAAAAAGTCTCTGTTTAACAAATCTTGGTTGAGTGCCTGCTTTATTACGTTGACCATTGTGCTGTGTGTTGGGGATATGATAATGAGAAAAATGGGCACAGTCCTTCCTGTCAAGAAGTTTACAGTCTCATTAACCTTTTCCGATGATTGCTTAGCTTTGTGTCATGTGTGGTATTTAGAAAAGAATGCATTGCCTGTTAACCAGACTAGATGAATGTCTCCAAGGAAGTTGTATATACTTCTGCAATTCATTTCTGCTGCAGAACACCCAGAGTCAGCATCAGATTCCGCAGGTTTAAGGGCATAGTCCCCAACAAGACTGCACTTACTTCAGATGCCAGCTGCAAGTTCTGGGTTCCCCAGAATAACTCAGCACTTAGGAAAGTGCTATACTTAGGACTACAGTGTTTGGGGTTTTTTTAATGCTTCTTTTTAAACTGTATTTTTTCCATTACCATTTAGTCCCCTCATAGCCACCTTCCCCCCGCACCTACACACAGTCACCACACTGTTATCCATGTCCCTGAGTCCTCTTTCCTAGGATTACAGTTTTATTATAAAGGACACAAATCAGGAACAGCTAAATGAAGACACACGTAGGGCAAGGTCTGGGAAGGTCTTGAGAGCAGGGCTTCTGTGCTTTCTCTCCGTGGAATCAGTGTATGTCACCTTACCAGCACATCCTTTTGTTCACCAATCAGGAAGCTCACTGAGCTTCAGTGTCCAGAGTTTTTATTGGAGTTTTGTTGGGTAGGCACTATGAGCTTAGGTCCTTTGGTCTTTCTAATGACTAGCCCCATGCTGAGTTATCTCATTAGCATAAATGCATTCATGGTGAGCTTTGACCCACTGTGAATAACAAAGACACTCCTATTATTTGGCCAATTCCAAGAGTTTAGAAATTACCTCCCAGGAACGTGGGACAAATTTTTTATTATGTAGAAGTGCGTGGGCAATTTTAGAAAAATGCCTAGGGAGCCTTTCTTCCTTGCCTTTGATTGAAAAGTTCAGGTATGTTAACTCTGCAGTTTATGTTCTAATCTCAAATGGAAAAATTTGATCAGCTTCCTGCCTTTATTGCAGTAAAACAACATTTAAGCCATAAGGACAGAGACAATGATCAGTTCGAAAAAAGTTGATGGTCCTAGAGGAGACAATGGAGACAGGTTCTTGACGTTTCTTTTCCTAGGTCAAAGGTCGTGATAAGCATATCAATAATTTGAAAAAGAAATGTCAGAAGGAATCAGAGCAGAATCGGGAGAAGCAGCAGCGTATCGAGACTTTAGAGCGATACCTCGCTGACCTGCCCACCTTGGAAGACCATCAGAAGCAGAGTCAGCAGGTAGTAGCAATGTCTGGGCATATCTGGGGCCAGCAGGGAGTGGCCAAGCCAGGGGGACTTTCTCAGCCTCTGCTGTATGCAGTGACCCCGTGGTTTCCTAAAAGGAAAACCTCTCAAAACCCTAGATGTTGAGACTGACATCTGTCACATTTACAACTAGACTCTAAACTTTTTAGATACCAGTCTTTTTGGTTTGTTGACCTAAGCATGAGGTCTTGTCTCTCAGCTTAAGGATTCTGAGTTGAAGAGCACAGAGCTGCAAGAGAGAGTGACTGAGCTGGAGAGTTTGCTGGAGGAGACCCAGGCAGCCTGCAGAGAGAAGGAGGTTCAACTGGAAAGTCTGAGACAGAGAGAAGCAGATTTCTCCTCTAGACATAGGTAAATACTCCTGTGGGGTTGCGGAAAGAAGTGAAGAACTAGGGTCTGGTCCAGGCTGTCCCCCTTAAGACCTATGTGACTGCTCACATCACTTTTCTTCTCCAAGCTTCCTTTTCTTTGGACTGTGATTTACAGAAAAGGTGCCTGTGGGTAAGGGATATGTCTTTTAGGTGGAATGTGGGGGATGTAATGGTGCAGTGGGAGCTTGTCATTGTATCCCTTGAAAAGGATCCAACTCAGTGCCTCCCATAAAAATAACACTGGATAATAATCCTTCAGTATTTGTGTTGAATGAATGGAAGTACTTTATAAACTGGGAGATGGGTTGTGTGTATATTTGCAAAAGTAGGTCCTGGTGCTAAGAACTGGGGGTTACCCACGTTTTGAACCTTGTAAGATAAAGGCTACCAGCAGCATGTTTCTCCTCAGCCCTCAGGGTTGCTCTCAGTTGCTACAGCAGGTTCTGAGAGCAAAACAAGATGCCATAGTGTGCTCTCAGGGTGTCTTGGGAGCCTCCTCCACATTAATAGCAGTTTTCCAAAAATGTGATGGCTGGGTTCAACAGCCTCTTGGACCAAATCCAGTTTCTAATGGATGGATTGGATTTCTTATCCCATATTCAGCCCCAGTGACCCTGTTGTTTATCTTAACTGCGATGAAAGTGAGTATAGAGGTCAATTGGAGGAGACCACTGGTTGGAGTCAGAAGTGAGGTTAGGGGACAAAGTTGCCTCTGCCCCAAACTATGTTTGCCAAGAAAAAGATTTTTTTGTATTTTCCAAAATTCTAAAGTATACATGTATGACTTTTATAATCCAAATACAAATTCATGAATGTTTGTTTTTATATATCAAAGCAAAGAATAACAAAGCCTTCGGCAGGTGGCCATCATATAGATGTTGGCTTCTAGGGAAAGGAACTAATACAGACTGAGCAGCTTTTGTATGACAGACCCTACATTACAACAGACTTAATATTATCCTCAGCTGTGGCTCAGAAGGGCCTAAGTGTTTTGCCCCAAAACATACAGTAAATAGATCAGGAGTCAGAGCCACTTCTCTCTGACTTCAAACTTCTTAAAGAGGCCACTGTTTTTCAGCCTGCAAGACAAGCAGTGCGTTGAGGCCAGTGGAGAAAGTCCAGCCCAGCAGGAAGAATGCCCAAAAGTGGAAATGGAGTCCTGCCAAAAGGAGTGTGCTTCCCTTCGGAAGGTGACTGAGGGTGTCGAGGCTGTCATCAGGGGAAAGGCTGAGGGGAAAGAGAAAAGTCATGTATTGGGAAGGAACCTGAATTTTGGGCCTTGGGCCACCTAGGGTCTGTTACCCAGAGCTTTTCCTCTTTTCCAGGAAGTCATTCCTACATAATAAGTTTGCATTTCAGATATTTATTCTTATGACGGGCAAGCAAAGTAAGGGAATGACATGCCTCTAAACATTCAGAATAGATGCTTCGCGGTGGTGCACCGAAGCTTGGTGCACTTCATTCATGGCTCAGGCCCCCTACAGAACCTCGCGCGCTGGGCAGAGAGCTAACCATTGAGGTGGTCCTAATTCAGCAAGGAAGAAGGAGACCAGGGCCTGCTGGTGAGACTGATCACAGATCAGCAAAAACGAAAACCCAGAAATAATTCAGAGAATACCTGAGGTCTTAAAGGACAGGACACTGGGCCTGTTCAGTTTCTCTCCTTGAACATCAGTGTAACAAAAGCTGTAAGTAACAACTGTCAATCACATCTGTGGATAGGGCAGGCTTTATTAAACTATACTTGTAGTTGTGCATGCCCTTTACCAAAGAATCAGAATTACACTGACTGTATATAAAATTAATTGCACTGGCCTACAGTCATCAGGTGAGGGTGTCTCCCCGACCCACTCCGACCCCTAGTAGTGGTCGTGAGTCCACACTACTTTTTGGGGGGTAAATGAAGCAGAGGAGTGTGGAACTGGTTATCCAGGACAGGGAGTCTGAGTTACATATATTTCTGTAGATGGAGCTAACTTGTCTTCACCCTGGTCTCACCAGTAGGACTAATAGACAAACCACAGGTCCTAGTGTAGCCTCTTGCCCTCTTGCCTTCTACTGCAACATCAGCCTGTGCTTACGGCCTTCCTTGATAACTCTGCCTTTCAGATTGTGGAGAACCAGCAGCAGAAGATGGATCACTTGCGTTCAAAAGTACAGGTGAAGTGAAGTCCTTGGGACGTTGTAGGCAGGACTTAATGACGGAATCTCTAGAATTTAGCCAGCAGTCTGTACTGTTCTCTGCTACGCAATGTGCTTAGCGTTAGGAATACAACAAGAATGAGACCAAATCAGTGCTTTTAGCCTAGTCTTGATGAGAAGGGTTTCAGCACAGTGCTGAGAGAGCAATATCCATGTTACACTAGGGGGAGCATAGAAGAGTCGGTGGGAGAGGTGGAGGTCATGACCCTTGAGGGAAGAGGAGGAATTAGGCAGGCAAAGAAATGGAACTGGAAAGGATGGTATTGGAACTCCAGATAGAAGGAACAGCATGGGTAGGAACTTGAAGGCACGAAACTGCAGTTTTGCAAATGGAGCTGCAAGCACTTTGATATTGTTGAAGTAAGATGGTGAATGGAGAAGTAGGCTGTGGGAGGGTTTTGTCTCCCTTTAAGTTAGCTTTTATTCTTTAGGTAGGTGATGGGAATTGACTACAGCATTTAATTGGGATGTGATGTGGTCAGGTTTGCAACTCAGGCTTCAGTATGGAAGAAGATTGGCACTTGGAAAGAGGCAAGGCTGGAGGCCAGTGGACTGTTGTGAGAACCCTCGTGGGAGATGAAGGAGGAGCCTGGCATCAGGCAGCGCAGCAAGGAGATGTGAGGGGACGGGTTTCAGTGAGCTTTAGGAGGTGAGATTGAGAGGAATCGGTGACTGACAGAATCAGGGGGTTGAAGAATGAAGAAAAAAATCAAGGAGGACTCCTGGTTTCTGTTTTGAGCCAGAGTGGGAGTGTTCTTTATACTTTATTTAAATCAGCTGTAAAATCGGGGGATATTGGGATGAATAGAATGAGAGGTGGAAGATAACAAATATAAATACCTCCTTCCCCAAACTACCCCCACACACACACACACTAACTAGATTTGGTGCCTGTGGGAATGTTCTACTCCTCATCTCTGTCAAAAGTATTTAAAACATAGTATTGTCAAGGACTTGGGCTGTGAGTGCCCTAAAGACTGGTATTGTTTTCAGTAGACTCTGTAGCCCATCACAGTAAATGCTCAATAAATATTGATTCCGTTCCCTGTCCTCAAGAAAGTTATGGTGTAGTGGAGGGAGGCATTGTGTGCACAGCCAGCAGTACATTCATGAGCTCTGGTGAGGGTATGAGTAGCAGGGTGAGGTTAGGGTTAATTGCCTCTGATTTGCAGATTGAGGAACGTTCAGGTGGGCTTTGGAGGTTTCCTAGGTGACAGGCAGAGCAGAAGAGGAGTCTAGGCAAAGGGGAAGAGAAGTGAGCAATAATCTTGGAGCTGGAGCCTCGGGGGACGAAGGCCAGCTAGTCATTCCGTGTGGCTGAAGTGTAAATTGTGTGGAGGGTAGAAAGAGAGATGGCTGAAAAGTAGGTAAGGGCCAGACTGGCCTGGAATGGCCTCCTGAGGAACTGGCCTCTTGTTTTGTACAAGGTCACTGGCTGTAGGAGGGTTTCAGTCAGGGCTATTCTAAAATAAAACTCTTAGCAGCAGTGTGTGGGCAGGGTAGGGCTTTACTGTGTAGTCCAGGCCATGGTGATAGGCTCTGAACCGGACTAGTTACCCTGATGTGTTCTCCCGCCACTCCTTGCCATGGAATTTAGAGCCTACAGCAGCAAGTGGCTCAAGAAGAAGGAACAAGCCAAGCCCTGAAAGAGGAGGCCCAGCGGAGGGAGACAGCCCTGCAGCAGCTCCGCACAGCTGTGAAAGAGGTGAGCAGTGTCAGCTGGGCCTCTTGGTACCTTTCTCTGTGTGTGCACACTCCCCGTCCCCACTCCCACATGAGCCCCCATGTGTGAAAGGTGCTCGCTCAGGTTTTCTTGGCAGAGGAGTAGGAAGGGACATTGCACCATCCTTTTATTGAAGGTCCTAAGCCTGGCTTAGAGTGGCCATGATTACCCAGGAATGCTTTTTGTATGTGGGAAGTCATTTTCTCTCCTTCTGTCTTCCTGCAGCCACAGATTTGTGGGGTTGGGAAGGGAAGGGTTCAAGAATACTGAGGGCTTGGTGGTCTTCATGGAGTAAACAGCTGTCATCAGGGGCAACCAAGTTCACTGGCCAAGTGCCTCTGGGGAGTCTCCCAGAGCAAGGATCATCACATGGCCCAGTATGAGTAAAGGGCTGGGACCGGAGGAGGAAGTCTTTTCTGTGTCTTTAAAATAGGATAGAGGTAGGGAGGGGAGGAGAGCGAGTTAAGCTGTGCAGGGTGAGGGGGAAGAGACACACGTGTATGTGAGTAACTGGTCTACGCAGCAAAGCCCATCTCCACTGAGCTCAGGTTCAGAAGGGAAGGCTACGTTCCAGCACTGTCTGCTCCAGGTCCCCTGCTTCTCCCAGTGGCCGCTAGCTGTCATGTTGTCATTATTGCTCCTTTATTCCTCTGACACACACTGATCAGACTGGCTGGTGGCCACTTTTGTCAGGGTGGCAGGGAGAGATTGAAACCAGTGTCTCCTCAGATTTCACGGTTCACGTTCAGCCTTCTCTAATAGCCTGGCTAACAGAGTTGGCTGAGGGACTGGCTTCAGATAGAGTTCCGAGGGGTGGGAGTATCTTCTCTGGTTCCTGAACAGAAACCTGGAGGCTGATGACTCAGAGTCTGCTGGGGGGTGGTTTCCTCTCCCGTGTGGGGGCCCTGTGGACTCAGCCTACCTACAGGAGGAACTAGGCCCGATGCCGGAAGGTGGGTGTGAGGGGGGATATCACCTGACTCATAGCCTCCCCTTCACACACAAATACACGTATATTCACACTCAGGTACAGATACGCTGTCCTGCCCTGGGCCTGGGTTAATGTTCTTGCCCATGTATCCTCTCAGCTTTCAGCACAGAACCAGGACCTGATTGAAAAGAATCTGACGCTTCAGGAATACCTGCACCAAGCTCAACCAGGGTCGCCATCTTCATCAGACACAGCCCACCTGGCATTTGAGCTGCACCAGGAGTTGGCCAGTTGTCTTCAAGATCTGCAGGCTGTCTGTAGCATCGTGACCCAGAGGGCCCAGGGGCATGACCCCAATCTCTCCCTGCTCCTGGGCATTCACTGTGAGTCCTCAGGCCAGTCTGGGACCCAGGAGAGTACCTTTCGTTCTCCTCTCACCCTCATCCGACTTCCCCATCTTTACAGTAATGTGTGAACAAGGCTCTGGGGGCCTGACTACTATCCTCTGAGAGTTTGTGTGTTTTGCAAAGTAGATGTTCTGTAAATCTGTTTTGAGAACAGGCATGTTTTGGGGGTACCTGGGTGCAGGACAAGCAAAAAGTGGCCCTTGGGCAGCAAGTTTTCAGCCTACTATCCCCAGTTGCTATTCTAAAAATGCTGTGGCTCAAGACCATGGGCCTCCAGGTACAGCCTGTGCATACTGCCCCTCCACCTGAAAGTGTCCTCTGACTAACATTCTCTCAAAATGCTCTCCTCCCCAGCTGCACAGGACCCAGGGACTCCACTAGATTTACAGAAGCCGGATGTAATCAGGAGGAAGCTAGAAGAGGTTCAACAGCTGCGCCATGACATCGAGGATTTAAGGACAACCATGTCAGATAGATACGCCCAGGACATGGGAGAAAATTGTGTCACACAGTGAGGAATGCTGGGCGTGGGACAGGTCGTATTCCCCAAGGGAGGATCTGGTCTGCTGAGAGCACAGTCCAGCAGGCCCTGTCCTGACAGTCTCTTGCCTCCTATGTGCTGCTATTCCCAGAGAAAGTGTGGAAGGGAGGTAAGAGCCTCCATCTGGGGCCAAGGGCTGCCTAGGGAACGGTGCCCGCTCTGTCACTTGCTGGCTTTGCCTTGTTGGATTGCATTTGTCCTATCATCCTGATTCACCCTTTGAGGGTGAGTTACTGATTAACTTTTGCAGATCGCTTGGTAAGTCCTCACAAACGATTTCAAGCCTCAGGCTGACCTCAAAGATAAACAGGCTTCTCACCATCTTTCTCCATCCTTTGGGGTGGATCCACATTCATTCCCACTCCATACCTTGGTCCTGCTGATGGGCAGGTTTTATTAGAGGGCCTTGAAAGGCTGGCTACCAGTAACTGGTCAATTGAGAATTCTCAAGCCTCGTGTGTCAGCCTTCCTGGGAGCTGGGCTAGCTTCTGCATTTGCTTAGGCCCAGTCCCACTGTTTCTTCCTCAGGGCTCTTGTCCTTGCAGACACATCAGGGTGATCTGTTATTAGCAAATTACCTACTAGAATTGGGGGCCTAGGGATTACAGGCTCCTTCATCTGTGCCATTTTATAGGAGACCCCACTCCAGCTGCCCTGAGGCCTTGGGGCCCTGGCCGTATGTTGAGCACAGCCTCCTTCTCCTTTATTCTCAGGCCGTCCAGGTAGCCCCCTTCTTGGACTTTGAGCGCAAACTCCTCCGTGGTTCTGGGTTTAGGCAGGATTTCCCCCCAGGATGCCCCAGGTCAACTGTCAAGCTGCTAAGCTGCTCACCCCCTCACCCTGGGGCGGGGGCCCATGCCCAGACCTAATTTGTGCCTTTTGTGTTGGGTGCGTGGGGTTCCCTTTCCCGCTCTGGGCTCCTTGAGAGTTCAGAGTGCCCAGTACAGGTTTTAAGTACACTTCAGTGTTTTCTGGGGTGGTGTTGTTGTTACTCTAGGGCCTTTGGACCCTCTGCTTTCTGTTTTCTGTTGCCGCCTGTTGAGGGAGCGTCTCACGGACGTTTGTATCTGGTTGCTGGGCTGGCCCCAGGCCGCCTCGAGAGCTGGAGCCAGGCCAGGCGGAGGCCATGTGTGGGAATGGGGAGCACCGAGCAGTTCAGGAGCCACCGTGAAATTCTTCCTGAGCTTTGTGCTGTCAGGGAAACATCCTAGACTTCACTACTGGGCCTGAATGAGACCCGTTAAGTGTTTTTACAAATTGTGTTTTATTTATGCAGTGACCTACCCTTCCATTCAGAGCAGTCCCACCCAGGCATCCCCTCGGCCTCTGGGCTCCTGCCTCCTGAAAGCAGAACTGCCCGGCTGGTCTCCACCCTGTGTTGGGAGCTCAGCCACCATGCTCACGGGTATTTTTCCTCATAAAGTTTATAAGCAGTTATTTATATGAACTCTTGTTATGTCAACTGGTTTGTATTGCCTATTTTGATTACAAAATAAAAATTTAACAGACTCCTCAGTTTTCTATTGCCTTCCATCACCGCTGTCCCCTACTCCACCCCTAATTTTGGCTGTTGAAGCCAAAGCCTGGGAGTTTAGCCAAGTTCCTCAGACAGCAGCAAGGAGGGACCTTGGCAGGACCAGCCTCATGTCTGTGTCTCTACTTCTCTGTTGTTCTGCGAGGAAAATCAGGTCTCTTCCCATACAACT
Organism: Anoura caudifer; assembly: GCA_004027475.1. NCBI lineage: Eukaryota > Metazoa > Chordata > Mammalia > Chiroptera > Phyllostomidae > Anoura > Anoura caudifer. Next base: position 93,064 of record PVKU01006140.1, read on the forward strand.
TTCTATTGCACAGAGCTGCCCTGAGTCACAGAACAGTCGCCCTTGGAGTTTCAGTAATGCATGAAAGAGGAAGTCAGCTGCCTCTGGGTTGCTGTGAGGAAGTGGCTTCCCCTGGAGCAAGGCAGGGCGCTGTTTGCTTCAAAGAGCCAGGGCTGTCTTCCTGGGGCACTCTTCAAGCCCTGGACCTGGGGGGCTTCTGGAGAGGTGTCATATCCAACCCCAAACACAGCAGTCTCCAAAACTGGGCTGGTTGCTACACTCTGCTCCCTTTGAACCCCCTGAATTTGGGCTGGGAGTAGGAGTGATTGCAGAGTGCCATCTGTGAACTGGAGTTGGGGCTGGGCTGGGGACACCCCACCCAAGACCAGCTGTGGATCATTAACAAGGAGTCCGACACCAACCTCTGCTTCCGCCCTTTCCAGAGCCAGCAGCCTCTTACCTTGGCCTCCATCTGGCTCCTTGAGGGTGTGGTCCTGTCTCCTTCCACCACCCTTGCTTGTCTAAGTTTGCATGGGTGGAGAGGGACATTGGGGGAAATTTCTCAAGCAGGGGTTGTCCTTGCCTTGGTGTGCCTATCCCAGCGGGTTAGCTATTTGTGGGTGTCCCCTGAGGGACTGTGGAGAAGGGTCCCTTGGAGCTAGATTGTCTGAAAACAGCCTTCAAAATTCAAAGCCAGGAGCTGAGCTCCGCGGCGCTGTCGTGGCACCAAAGGTGGGTAGTTGGGCACAACAAATCCGGGCGAAGCTGTGGAGGTGGCCGTTGCCAAACTCGGCCCTTCTGGTCTTTCCAGCCCTTGGGTCCCTCCCCAGTCTCACACTGAACCCAGAGAGAAGGGCGAAAGCCGGGGCCCTGGCGGGGATGGAGGGGACCTGCGATGCGAGGGGCGGGTAGCACAGGCCCTGCCCCCGCCCCGCCCCTGCCAGCGCTGCCCATTGGTCCCGAGAGCGGTGACTCGTGGGCTGAGCAGGAAGGAAACCGCTCCCCGAGCGAGCGGCGGCGTCGTCTCCAGGCCGTGCAGCTACAGCTACCGCCGCCGCTCATCCGCCAGTCCTTCCACCGGCAGCATGAGCGGCCTGCGCATTTACAGCACGTCGGTCACCGGGTCCCGCGAAGTGAGTGCCTGGGGCCCACGCTGGGAGAAAGCGTGGGCACCCGGATCCGCCCCCAGGATGAGGGCGGGGCGGGGGCTGCAAGGCTCGGCCTCCGGGTTTGGGTCCCATCCTGAACACCTTCATTGGGCATCCCGTGGCTTCAGCAGCCCCAGCAGGAACTGCCCACACCCATCCAGTGTCATTCGGACACTCATTCTCTGCACCCCCACGACCAGGGCGACCCACACTGCTTCCTTATCTTGCCCTTCCTCTCCGTTGCGTGTACCTGGAACGGGTTGCCCCTTACCAGCCTGTCCTCAGGCCTGCCCTGCCTTGCCATGGATGAGCTTATGGCTCTACCTACCCTGAACTTTACCCCACTTCCCTTTACTCTGACTTACCTCCCCTTGGTCGGTGGTCCTTCTCCCATCCCACACCACCGCAAGCCTGACTCATCCTCAAAAGTCCTAGTAGCAAGAACCCTCCCCCACAGTGTGGAGCGGCAAGTGGGGGAACAAAAGCTCCTGGCCACAGTCCCTGTCTGCCCAGGGTTTCCCCTCTAAGCCCTCCAGCCTGCTCACTGAACCCTGCCTTCCTCCTGCCCCCAGATCAAATCCCAGCAAAGTGAGGTGACCCGCATCCTAGATGGGAAGCGCATCCAGTACCAGCTAGTGGACATCTCCCAGGACAACGCCCTGCGGGATGAGATGCGAGCCTTGGCGGGCAATCCCAAGGCCACCCCGCCCCAGATTGTCAACGGAGATCAGTACTGCGGGGTATGAGCCTGGGAGTTGGGGTGGGGTGGGGGGCGGGTATAGAAGGACTCGGGCCAAAGGCAGACCTGAGACAGAGCACCAGCACTCAGGTGAGCCCCTCTCTCATCCCCTCCCCCAGGACTATGAGCTCTTTGTGGAGGCTGTGGAACAAAACACGCTGCAGGAGTTCCTGAAACTGGCCTGAGCCAAGCCCCAGCTGGCCAACTGTACTCCGCCACCACATTCCGCCAGCCCCCAGCCATTGTGGGCCATGAAGGACCTTGTGACCAACTCCTTTATTCCCAACCTTCCAACCTTGGAGCCCTGCCCTCCAACTGAAGCCTATCCTCCTCTTCCCTCTCCTCCATTCAGAGGCAGCATTCCTTACCCAGTAGTCTCAGAAATTGTCTTAAACAACAGCCCAAGTGCCGGCTGTCTCAGCCTGGCCCTGGGGCTGCCACCCTGCCTGGCACTGGCTGATGGGCACCTTTGTTGGTTCCATTAGCCAGGGCTCTGCCAAAGGCCCCGCAGTCCCCAACCTGGGAGCACCCTACAGAAGATTAAATGTCCCATTTCATTGGTGCCTTGTGTGTTTGGTGTTGCCTAGACATCCTGAGTGCCTGCTGTGATCCAGGCTGGTAGATGTAAGTCTGCTGAGGCTGTGCTCCTGTGGGCAGATCCGTTGAGCTGTCCCGTGTGTGGCACTTGTATGAGATAGTGCACATGTTTGGATATATGTCCAGCGCACTACTGTGTGGACCAGTGGTTTCTGCAAACAGTGTGGGTGGGTCCCCTTCCAGTTCACATGCATGTGATGATACATCTGTGCCTTGGCATGTACTGCACATTTGCATGTCTGTCAGTAATGTGGCTGGGCCATGTGGCTGCCTGCCTGTGTTCCGGCAGATTGGCTAAGTGTGGGTGTGTCGTGGGAATCGGGACACAGCTGCAGTTCTGCCAGTCTGGGGACCGTGGCTTTGTGTACAGTGTCAAGGAAGCTTTCCACGTTTGTGGTTCTGTGCATATCTGTGCACAGGGATCTGCTACACACTTGCCCATGAGGCTCTGCCGCCCCAGCTGAGCCAGTGCTGGAGCCAGCCTTCCCTTCACTGAAGCGGCTTAACCCTTCTGTGGAGAAAGGAACCTGGGAGACAAAGACCCAGCGCCTAGGCCTGCCAGCTGGGGCTCGAGTTACAGAGAGGGCGGGTCAGCACCGCCCCCTCCCCGGCCCAGCTGGGCCCCAGCCTTCCCTGGAGCCCAGCTGGGCTGCCCCACAGAGGAGCCTCTCTGAGCTGCAGCTGGTTAGGGGCGGGTGCTTTATTGGGATTGGTGGCCAGGCTGGGGTCAGGGGGCAGGTGGCAGAGCCCGGCGCGCACGCTGTAGCAGAACTGCATTGGGCACCAGTCCTGCGGCCTGCAGCGTGAGCGCGTCGTCGTCGTAGACTGTGGGCGGGAATGTTCGGAAGATCTCGAAGGTGTTTGCATCCACCGCCCTGAAGACCCGGCAGAATGGTTCAGGCTGGGTCCTGGGACCAGACCCCCGCTGCAGCTGCCAGCCTGGCCTCACACCCACCTGGCCTGTGCGAGCAGATCACGCACATCACCGATAGTGTCCTCAGGCCGCATCAGCAGCAGAAAGGCCTGCTCACCATCCTCAGACTTGATGCGCAGCATGGAGAGCCGGGGAGCAGGCAACTCTGGTGACTCCTGGATCCTGTGGGCCCAGAGGCGGTCGGTGCCCGCAAGGTCCAACCCCCGGGTCCTCACCTCGCCCCTCTGCCCTCACCTCTTACGCTCCGCAGCCAGGGCAGGTGTCTCCACCACAATCTCCTGGACTGGGACAGGCCACGGGCAGCAGCTCTGGAAGGCATCAGTGGACCATGGACAGAGCCCTGAACCCTGCCAGAGGCATGCCCCAACCCCACCCTTTAGTGAGGGCTTGTTCATGACCAGGGATTGCTGAAACCAATGAGTCTAAGGGGGAGGTGGGGCTGTTCTGGGTGAAGGAGTTTCAAGGAGAGGAAACGGAAGGAAGCTTTGAGGTTCCAGAGTCTAGTGGGGGAGGGAGAACCCCACACTGATGATGACCGGGTGGGATGCCTGGCCCAGCATGGGTCAGGGAAGACCTCCCTAGGGAAATGACACCTGAGCAGTGACTGAAGGAAGAGGAGTCCTTAAAAATGGAATGGGGGCAGGGATACTCCAGGCAGCATGGGCAAAGGTCCCCAGGTCAGAGAGGAGGTGATACATTTGGGAGAGTGTCAGAAGTTTGCGGGACAAGTTGGGAATCAAGTTGGACTGGAAGAAAGAGAAGGTCAGGGGGCAGTGGCTGGGGTCAAGAGCTTAGCTTTGCCAAAAACCTCTACTAGAGGGTTTCAACCAGAAAGAGCCAAGATCCAATTTATATTTTTAAAAGCGGAGGCCGGCTTCCCAGTGCTCACGACAGGCCATGTTCTTAAAATGACTACAGAAAGAAGAGGTGTAGTGAAGGCGCTCAGTGAACACCTCAGCTCAGGCCCTTTGCCTGGTCTGCATTGTGAATGGGGGGCCATGGAAAAAATTAAATAAAAATAGGAGCAGAGGCTGCTTAGGGGAGGGTGGTTGGCAGGGCCAGAGTGGATGTGGGAACAACGCCGCTGCAGCTGCCTGAGAGAGACGTTCTGGAGCCTAGGGTGGTGGGAACGGAGAGAAGGGATGGGTTCAGATGTTCTGGGGACCGACAGGTCAGAGCGGACTTGGCAATGTGGGGCGAAGGGGGTAGAGGGCTGGGAAAGGGAGGCTTGGTACCTTCCACAAGCAGAGACATGGGAGGAGTGTGGAGAGGATGACGAGTTCTGTGAGGGCCAGGAAGTGATCTCCAGAACTGAACTGGATTTTTGATCTGGACTTTGAGGGGGTGACCTGGGCCTTGGGCCCACTTCTGGCCTAAAAAGACTCTGACTTCCCCCTCTTACAGCCACACCCTTGCCAACCAAGCCGCTCTCTGGGTCCCAGCCCAGAGCCCTCAACAGCTCCAGTTCCCAGGGGACAGTGGGACAGCTCCACCACACCCAGCTGTCCATGCAGGCCCTCCTCGGAACCCCAAGTCAGCCTCCACACAAACCACTGCTCTGGTAGGCTGGGCCAGGGTTGAGAGTAAAGCCCCCAAGAAGACTGGGGGAACCAGGACTGGCCTCACCTGCAGGGTGTCCCGGATAGGGCCCCGGATGTCAATCACCTCACCCTGACGGATCACAAACTTGGGGAGCCTGTTCAGAAACTTCTCCGCAGTCATCTTGGAGCCTGCAGGGAGGGCATGGAGAGGCTTGGGGCGGGGAGGGTGGGTATCTGTGAGTGATGGTGGAGGAGGCCACCTGGAGCTTGTCTTGTACAGCATCCCCGCCACCTGGCTCAGCCTCATGGCCGAGCTCACCTGGGTGCTCCATTGTGACCGAGGGCTTTCGAATCCTCTGCCAGCCCGCCACTCGGCCCTCGCCTGGAAATGGGTCCAGCCTAGTCTCTGGGTAGACCTGGTTGCGCAGGTCACTCACCTGGCAAGAAGGGAGACAGCGGCGGGCCCAGCTCTTCAGCCCTGGCTCCACCCCCACCCCTGCTTGCCCAAGCCCCAGGGATGGGCCCACGGGATGGTCTGATGCAATCCCCTTTGTGGGTGATGAAACAGGCCCTGGGACAGAGCAAGAAGAGAGCTGGAGTTCGTGCGACTGCACACCTGGGCCCTGCTCGTCCTGCACGCAGCCCTCACTGAAGCCACAGTCCTGATGTCCCCCTTTCAGGAGCTCACAGGGAAGACAGGGATGAGGGTGCTCGGAAAAGACAAAGCCCTTGTGTGGGCTGCAGCGCGGACCCCATCATTCTACATGTCACCACCTCACTTGTCCCCATCAAGACACACCTCCTGGGCCCCTTGGCATGGGCCCCCAATCATGACTATTTTTCAAGCCCTGGTGCACATGCCTTCATTGTGGAACTGACACCCCCCGGCTGGGACACTGCCTCCTGTGCTCCCATCACAGCACCCTTCGTCCTACACACCAGCAGGGGACCAGCCCCATCTCCCGTCCTCTAGTCCCAACATTTCCTGCCTCCCCAGCACGATGGCACCACCTTCCATCCCAACCAGATGGCTCCAGGAGCCTTTAGGGGAAGCCAGGTCACCTTTGTAGACTTCTCAGGGACCCCAGGCAGTCAAGTTGTTTCAAATGCTGGAGGAGGGGCAGTGGTCCCACAGCTGAGGGCTGTGCCTTCAGGGTGCCAGCAGGGGGCGCTGCTTGCTGCTTAGTCACAGGCTGTCTGGGCCGTGGCTGCCACCCCCTCCCTTCCCAGCCAGACTTCAGGCTCACCCTCCTCCTGAAGGTCATCAGACTGGGATCCCCTGCAGTGGGGCACTTGCTTCAAGCCTCAGATTGAGTGATGCCTGAGGAAGCTGTCCCCACCACCCTGCAAAAATCCCCACACAGGGAGTCCTGACTAGTTTGAGGAGCAGCTCATCACCTTAAAAGGGCCCCCATCAGGGTACAGGCGCTGCAGCTCTGAGGGGAAGAAGCCATCCAATATGTCTCGGAGGCAGCGCTGCAGTAGGGAGAAGAAGGGTAATGACTGGCCAGGACTGTGTGGTGACGCCCGCCCTACTTCCTGTCTGGATGTCAGGCCCTGGGCCTCAGGCTTAGCCGGTGGATCAGTCCCTGGCCTAGGACTTGGCAGGGGTGGAAGCAGGGGGGCTCTGCAAGTCCTTCATGGGTCTGAGTGCCCATAGCAGGCAGATTGGTCCCCACCACCCCCAACTAATGATGAACCGAGCGGGGAGCACCGCAGGCCTGTCTTCCCTCTCCCCCACTCCTACCTGTGTGGCGGGATCATGGAACGGCCGGAAGGGCCCATCAAACATCATGATGCCATTCCGGTACAGCTTCAGTGGGATGGGCTCAAGGACACAGAGCCGTGCCCCGCTGGGCATTGGCGTCACTTGGGTGTCATCGTCCACCACCAGCTCACTGAGATCCTTCAGGCTAGCCAGCAGCCTGTCAAAGTCTACCTCAGGGGGCACCAGTGAATCCCCTGGTAAAGAGGACAGACACCCATGAGCCTCTCTTCTTGACTGCGGTGTGCCCTAGCAGCCCTGGCTTCCATGTCCCCCATGATGGAGAGTGGCTTTAGCATCTCTTTAAGTGGCCGCCTGAGGAGGAGGAAGGACCGCTAACACTAGATGATAATAATAGCTATCTTTTATTGAGGGTAACTGTGTGCTAGGGGGTTAATATCTATTAACCTAGTCTCTCTTCATTCCAACCCTATGCTGTAGGGCTATAATCAGCCCCATTTTTCAGATGAGGAAACTGATTAGGGAAGATTAATGGTATGCCTAGGGATTCACAAAATAAGTGGCAAGAGCAGGATCTGATTGGTCTGTGTCAGGCACTGGGTTAGCAGCTGGATTCCAAGAAGATGACCATGTAAGGGCCAGCTAGGAACAAGCACTCTCTCTATTACTTATTGTTCCCAGCTCTAACTTGCAAAAGATGGGCCTCAGGCCAACCCAGGGGTTGTGAGGTGGGGGTTACTGACCTCCATTTTACACATGAGGAAACAGGCCCACAGAGATGAAAAATGACTTGCCTCAGGCCCCCTGGCAAGTTAGAGGAGGGGCTGGCTCTAGAGTCTGTTTCTCCCGCCCATCCGCATTATCAGGAGGAAAAGGTCGGAGTAAGGACATGGGGCTATGAAGGAGGATGCCGGGACAGCTGCTGAACCGAACAGATGCGGGGCAGATCTTCGGTTGTGCAACTATTTCTGGGTCACAGACCCCTCTGAGAAGCTGACAGAAGCCCTGGCCTCCAAGTCTGAAAAAATGTGCTGCACAGACAGCTGTGCGTCAGCCTCAGGCGGTGCAGATGGGGTGGCGGAACGGCCACCACAGATGCCAGAGCGGAAAGCTGGTGGGAGGCTGGTGGGGGACAGGCCAGGGAGCTGTTCTCAGTCCTCCAAGGGACCTGGCTCCCAAGTAAGTCATCTGCTAGGGTGTGATCCCCACCAAACACCAGAGGCTCTCTGGGCCTTCCTGGAAGATGTTTGTCACCAGGACAGACAGTCTGCACCAGGATGTGGGTCAGGGCTCTGGGGACCTAATTCCTTTCCCCACAATGGTTACAGTGGCTGTACCCGGGGAAGTACAGATGTGGGTGGCCATTTCCTGTTGCCTTTGTACTGCTGAAACAGTCGGCTCCAGCGGCCCTTCCCTTCCCCCTGCAATTTCCACTGCTAACGGGCCGCACCTGGAGTCCCCCGTCTCCTCCTGCGGTCCCTGAGATTCCCAAGAAAACCTCACAGAACACAGCATGCCTGGTATGATTCAGAACAATGTCAAGACACTATTTTCCTTTAACAACTACGTTCAGAACACACGGGTTAACCTAAAAATAACAACAGAAAAGCTCATCTTCAACACCTGCCCTGGTCTCTATATTCCCACAGAGGGGGAAGTGAGTCCTAGGAAGGTGAGACCACGATGACTTGGCCCAAGCAGACGCCGCCAAGCAGAGCCAGGAAAACCACTCCACAGGCTGACTGCTAATGCAGCTGCTCCCCCCGGGCCAGGGCTTTTTGAGGGAGCCTACAGGGCATGGGGTGGTCGCCAGAGGAAGGGGCAGGCAGAAGCCCAGGGAAGGATGCCAAGTAGAAATGAGAGGGAAAAGAAGTTTGCTGAGAAAACCAGCCCGAAGGCCCTTGGCAAGTAAGCTAGTGAATGGCAAAGTGAAGTCAGGGTGGGCCGGCAGGCTGCGGCACAGCGAGGGTGAGGCAAGGAGCCCCTGAGAAGAACCCATAGCTCTGGGCGAAGCAGGGCTGAAAACAAATAAGGCAGGAAGAGCTTGGTGTGACCACTAGCCGGCAAGGAGTGCTCAGCAGAACAGAGCAGCTGGGTCCCATGGAGTAAGGCAGGGCAGAGCTCAGGTAAGGCACGCCATCTGAGCTGCAGCGTTCCTTTCCATGGAATGGGTAGCTAACAGGAACCGGCATCCCGCCCACTGTAGATGACTCAGTGTTGACTTCGTCTGCAGCTCCTGAGACGGGCGCCGCCACTCCCATTTTACAGATGGGAAGTTGGGCTTTGTAAGGAAACATGCCCTGGGCCTGGAGCTTGCAGGATCCAGGTGACTCTAAGCTTCTGTTCTTTTTTTTTTTTTTTTTTTAAGATTTTATTTATTTTTTAGAGAGGGGAAGGGAGGGAGAAAGAGAGGGAGAGAAACATCAATGTGTGGTTGCCTCTCACGTGCCCCTCACTGGGGACCTGGCCCACTACCCAGGCATGTGCCCTGACTGGAAATCAACTGGTGACCATCTGGTTCACAGGCCGGTGCTGAGCTGCACCAGCCAGGGCTAAGCTTCTGTTCCCAGTGAGCACACAGGCTGCGTCTCAGTGTTGGTTCTTTGGACACTGCTCACTGGAGAGGTGCAGCATAGCAAGGTCCTCTCTGAGGCCTCATTCAACTCTGAGGGCCCATAGCTTTATTAAAAATAGTAGTAGGCAGGCATGGAGATCAAGTCTAAACTCCCTGGCCCAACTCTGGAGACCCTCAGAGCCTGGGCTCCCCAGCCTCCCCTCAATATGGTCCCCCTTCACACTCTGCAGACATAGTGCCAAGGCTACTGCTTCCAAGCTGTGTGACCCTGGGCAAATGGGCCGACCTCTCTGGGCCTCGGCTTCCTCGTCTATAAAATCAGAACAGTAACAGTCCCCACTTCACAGGGCTGCTGCGAGGAAGTGCCTGGCCACTAACGGGCTGACACTAACCCCCATCCTCTTGCTCATCGCTGGGCTCAGGGCGTCCTTTCACCACCTACCCCCTGAGGCTGGGCCCCTGTTCTTCCTGGGTTTCTGGAGCCCTTGAGCCACTTCCTTGGTCCTTGTCAACAGGCTGTTGTCATTTTGTTTGTCTGACTTTCCAACCACACCAAACACTTCTTGAACCCAGGCTAGAGCCTCCAGCCCCAGGCCTGGCCAACAGTGGCTGCTCAAGAAGGCTGAACGGGATACGTCCCTCTATCCTGCCGTCCAGCAGATACGTCCGGAGCACCCATGCTCCGCTAGGCCCAGAGGACCATGGCTACGCCCATACCCAGAGTCCTGTCCTCTTTGGGCTCGTACTTGAGTGAAGGAGACAGGGTGACAAACAGTGACAGTGGCATGTAGTAAGTGCCACTGTGGGGGCTGCGGCACGCCCCCCCCCATCACTATCAGCAGGAGAGTGGCGGGCCTGCACTAGGACGGTTCCTCGCACCCTCGCTGTGAAATGTCGAGGTAGTGCCCGACACCCCAGCACGGCCCGTCCCCACCACCTCGAGCAAAGGCTGTTGAACAGGAAATGGACCCATTATTTCCACAAACCTGCAAGTCATGCCCTGCTCTGGGGACTCTACCTACGTTCACTCTGCTCTGCCAGGGCCACAAACAAATCTGTGGCCCCTGCTGTCGAGCACTGCTGCCCGCCTGCCCCAGTGTGCTCTGATCACCCAGGCCTGGGCGCCTGGGTGCCACCCACCAATCACGTGTATGTGCACAGGCCCTGGCCTAGGGGCAAAGCACTGTGCTGGGCACCCTGGGACATCACTGGGCTAAGCAACGATGGCTCACGGCCATCGAAGCATCGGCCTGCAAGAACACTCCACATGCCCTATGGTATCTGCTGCTCTTGGCAGCCTTGGGGGTCAACCATTGCACAGATGAGGACTCTAATGCACAGCCCCTTCCCGTGTGCGGCGGTGGGGTGTAGGCGGCACATGCCTGGCCCAGAGCAGGCGCTCCATGAACATTTGCTGAAGCCGGTCAGGTTCTAGCTGAGCTTCAAAAGAGGGGAGAAAAGGGGGCAAGGCACTTCAGGGGACATAGCAGTGGCCTGAGGGGGGGGCAAGTGAGGGGAAGAGCTAGCCTGCTTGGGGTCTAGGTCAGGCCATTTCCAGGGGCCCACGGGCAGCCCAAGGACAAGTGGAGCTGCTGCAGCCCGTGGAGTGAGCACGGCTTACTGTGCAGGGAAGGGAGGAGGTTCCCACCCAAACACAGCAGCCCAGGGCTTGGGGAAAAGGGTGATAGCGGGGAGGTGGTGGCTGGCAGGGGGAGGGGGAGGAGGGCAGTGAGGTAGGGGTAGTGAGGAGCTCGGAGGAGGACAGGGCAGGGGGTAGGAAGAAGCTCAGAGGGGGACAGAGAAGGGTAGTGAGGAACTCAGCCCTGAGGCTCAATACCTTTGTGACCAGAACAGGACTGTCCCCTTCGCCAGGGACCCTGAAGCACCTGGCACACATCCCATCTGAGGCTCAATATACTGGTGGGAAGGGGTGAATCATCCAGCCTGAGGCCAAGCCCTTGAAAGGCTCCCCCGCTGCTGGTAGCCTTCCCTAAGGCAGGAGTCCAAGCTCTGGAACGGTTAATCAGCCCCAGCCCAGATGCCCTGGCTCACCACTTACTGGCCAGGTGCCCCAGGGCCCGTGGGGCCTGGTATCCATCCCACAGAGGAAGAATCGTAGCAGCAGGACAGGCAAGAGGCCAGCTCTGTGCACCCAAGGGGCCCAAGGGGCAGGAGCAGTCTGGTATCTGGGGACAAGGCAGGGTGGGGAGGACGCAGAGAAGCAAGGAGAGAGGGGCGTCCCAGGAGGAAAAGCGGCTATAAATGAAAAACATGTCGTTCCTTTGGCAGAAGAGCTAAGAGCTAAATGGAGGCAACCACCTCCATTCTTTGAAAAGAACGGACCTAGCTTGCACAAACAGCCATTTGTTCAGAACTACAGACTACCCTCTGTGGGGTGCAGACCTCGAGACACTGGCAGTCGAGGTAAAAATAAAAAGCGGTGCCCTGGCCGGGTAGCTCGGTCCTGGTACGCCAAGGTTGCAGGTTTGATCCTGGGTCAGGGCACATACAAGAAGCAACCAGTGAGGGCATGAGTAAGTGGGACAACAAATCAAGGCTTCTCTCTCCTTTCCTCTCTCTCCCTTTTTTTTAAAGTGGCAAGTCCCACAGAAGCAGGTAGATTTCAACAGTCTGGCTATAAATGAACATGAAAAGGGACCCAAAGAGGGGTCCAGCATCCAAAGCAGAGGGACTGCTTTTGAAGGCAATAGCTTTCAGATGGATGGCATTTTATAAACTATGGTGCCTGAGAAAAATGAGGTCTCGTTACATCTTATATCCCCGGGTCTTTGAAAGATGAGCAAGCAGAGAGCGAGTCGAAGCAAGACCAGAGGAGGAAAGTGGTGGCAGGTTAGGGGGTCAGCGATGCAGGCCAAGGCCTTTCCTGCCAGTGCTGTGTCAGTAGCAAGATTCGGGATGTCTCAAGGCTCCTTGTGCCTGGAGGCAGGGGCGTGAATGAGATGTGGCCTCTGGACAGCTTCTGGCCGAAAGGAAGCTGTTGCAGAATCCGTTTTGTAGGAGGGTCTGGGGGTGAGCCCCCTACTCTACCTGGCTTCCAGAACTTGTTGGCCTTCATCCAGTCCGTCTTGTCATCCTCTGAGCCTGTACTCTCCTCCGAGTCGTCCTGGTCCATGGGCTCACCCACCCAACGCAGGCCATAGTCACCGAGGAACCGCTGGGGAGGGAGATGCCAAGGGCACTGTCAGCTCAATCTGTTCTCAGGAAAGAGGTGGCCTCTGCCCAGGCCCCAGCCTCAGGTCCCAGAGCTGACTGGGCAGAGGGGACACGCCCAGGGGTCTTCGCCACTTTCTGGCTGTGAACTTGGGAAGCCACTTCACCTCCTAGAGCCTCAGGCTCCTCCTTACACAATGGAGGTGACGGTGTCTTCCCCATAGGCTTGTGAGGAGGACTCGGTAAGATAATGCATGTCAAGCACCTAGCACAGAGCCGGCACAAGAACTCACTGAAGGCAGCCATTGCAGTGGTGGGAAACCACGTGGGTCTAGCCTGAATTCAAGGAGAGGCAGGGACACCCCGCTCTGTAGGACGGAGAGATGTAGCCACCCCTCACCATCTCCCTGGGGCTGGGGCTCACGTCTCTGCCACAGGAAAACTCCTGAATTGTCTATACTTCCTTTACCGGTCCCTCCTCTCCCTTTCAATCCACTGCTTATGTGCAGCCACCACCAACCTGCCCAGTGCCGAACCCAGCAGGTTTGTCTTTATCCCCGTTCACACATTGTTTTCAGTTTCACATTTCCGGCCATCTACAATTAGATGTCTAACAGGGAGCTCAAAATGAACTTGACCCAAACAGTCACCACTCCCTGCCCCTACCTCCCAAGCCTCCTCCAGGTCTCCCGCAGGCAGTCGTCCACAGCACCCCCTCCACCTAGGCCTCATCCATGACCCACTCCTCTCTCTGCCTCCCCAAGACCTTCAGCACCTGTGGGCACCACCTCCAAAGCAGGCTCAAATCCATCCACTCGACTCTGTCTCCTCTGCTCCCACTCTCGTTCGAGCCTCGGTCATCTCCCTCCTGGACAATTCAGAGGTTCTACCAGCCTCCCCCCTCCACTCCTCTAACTGAAACCTTCCTGTGGTTCCCAATTCCTGCAGAACTGAATCCAACCTCACACGGGGGTGTGGTACCCCCCTGTCCCTGTCACGTGCTTCCTGCAGCCTCTTCTGGCTCTCCCTCTTGCTCCCACAAACACCCCACCATAAGCCAAGTTTCTGTGGTGGCAGGTGGAGCTTTTCATCTCTTCGGCCTAGATTCTCTTTCCCTGGTCCCCTCGCATCCTCTGGGACACAGGTGGCAAACACAAGGCCCGCAGGCCGAACCCGGCCCTCCACCTTCTTTTATCCGACCCAGCACCTTGTTTCTACCCGGCGCAGCGCTGAGCTCTCGCTTAACTGTTAAGGAGCAGTTACACTGATACCGCCCTAAAATTACATTCGGCCCTTTGAAGACTACCTGGGAGGCTGATGTGGCCCCCGGGGAAAGTGAGTTTGGCACCCCTGGGCTAGACTTCTTGTTCAGTATCACCCCACAAAGTGGAACAAACCCTGACTAGTCTCTGTTGGGTTGCCCACTGAATCTTTCATCTTATCTCTGCACTTGTGTCATTTTTCTGTGCACTTGTTCGTGTCTCTGTCCCTCCAGACTTTTTGTCTCACGAGGGCAGGGGCCACATCTACATCCCAATACCTGGGACACTGGAGATACTTCTCATGAGTTTGTTACACTAATGAAGCAGTAAGTGTGTGAACACCGTGAACGGAGGGGCTGCACATGACCCCCTCGGCCAGCCCCGGGGCCGAGGCATTCCCAGCAGTCCGAGCAGGGAGCAGCGCTCTGTTCCCCCACAGCCCTGGGTACAGGTACGACAGGCGGGGGTGGGGCGGGGCGTCATGGGGAGGGCCCTCAGCTGCAGCCGCAGCTTGGGGGTTTGCTGTTGTGGTCTTAAATTCGGTTGGGGCTTTGGAACACAACCCTGCATAGAGAGAGAGGTTAGACCCCAGGAAGAGCTTCTGGTGAGGCCAGCAAGGAAGTGAGGGGCACTGACAAAGCGCGTCCCCCAGGACCCTCCCTTAAACGTAGGACCCTTCCCATCTGAGGCTTGCTGTATGAATGGGGGCAAGGAAAGTGACGCAGGGGTACTGAGATGCGAAAATCAGAGGCAGGGGATGGCCATGACCAATCGGTGAACACGTATGGATGGGTGTCATGCTAGGTCCTGGGCATGCAACAACGAACAGGAGGAAAGCGCCCCTCCCCCCATGGAGTTCACGGTCCCTGAGGGGCAGAGATAAGGCGCAGAGGGAGCACAGGACAGACAGCCCGCCGGGGTCGGAGTCTGAGGGGGGGTCCCACCCGATTTGAGACTGAGGATGAGTGAAAACTCACCAGTGGAAGGTGGGAAAAAAACATTTCAGGCAGAAGGATCAGCATGGGCCAAAGTTCTGAGGTGAGGAAGAGCTCAGCGTGGCCAAAGAATCAGAGGCAGGGCCGGGGCTGGAGGGGGGAGCTGCTCAAGGCAAAACTCCAGAGGAAGCTGAAGAGGCCCAGGTGGGAAGGGGTGTGCCCCACCCCAGACACCGTTCCGACCCTTTCACTCCAGGTTAGCCCTGAGCAGGGAGACCAGAGCAGGCCCAGAGGTGGGAAGTGGGACAAGTGCACCCCACGAGGTGGGCTCTGACCCAGTTCCCGAGGGGCAGGCAGCCCTGGCCACTGCCTCTCTCACCTCCATTTCCCTGACCTGCCGCTGCAGCTTCATGCACATGGTCTCCAGCTCCTCCTGCCGCTGCAGGGACATCTGGCCTTTGGGAGAGATGGGAAGGGGTTCCGCTGCCGCAGCCTGGGGCTGCCAGGCTACCTTGACCAGAGGTCTGCCTTGAGGGTCATCTGAAGCAGCTGTTCCTTGAGAACTTGAGGGATCCCCTGAGAACCGCCTCTCGCCTCTCCTCCTGACCCTGACGGGGAATGCCCTCCTGACTGAGGAGGTCACTGATCTCCTGGAGCAAGTTTCCTGAGGAGGCTGCGTTTCCTCCACACTTTCGATGGAGCACTGTGTGCTCAGGGCTGGGCTGCACCTACACTTGAGGGACTGAGTCCCACAAAGGAGGGCACCATCCTCAGTGTGTCTCTGCCCCTCTCTGTGCTCAGCTGTCCAGACCCCACAATAACTCAGCTTGATGCTTTGGAGCCCTGATGCCGAGGGGTCAGTGGCCCAGGGGAGGTACAATAGGAGGGCCAAGCAGCCCACCGAGACAGCCGCCTCTTACCCTCGTCCTCCTGCAGGGTCTCCACCAATTTCTCCAGGGCCCGGATCTTCCGATCCTGCAGCAAGACATGCGAGGGGGTACAGACAGGCCTGGTGGTCCCAAAGCCCAGGGGAGCCCCTTCCAGAAGGGAAGTTCCAGCCTTTTTGCATCTGTGGGGGCACTAGGGGGCCTAAAGCCCCTGCCCCTGCCCCCACTTTGGCACAGCCACCGCTCCGGTATCTCAGGTGATCCCTGTGGTTCCACGGAGGTGGGGGAAAGGCATGGGGTCCCCCAAGTGCCCTAGAACCCAGCAGTCACTGTTGCCATCCACTCTGAGGTCCAAGGGCCTTCCTTGCTCAGCTGGGGAGAATGCCCCGAGCCTCTCTGCTCAGATCACCCCGTGACCTGATCAGTCCCAGGCCGCTCCTGGCCCTCGGACCAGGCAGTTCGGTGTGGGGGATGGTTCCAGCACCCACTCACCCTGGCCTATTGCAATGGCCTCGCTGGCCACACCTGCCTGGACCCCTCCACCCTTCGGGCCAGACCCTGGCCCTCTCCCCACTGGGGTCCCACCTTGGACAGCATCTCATCAGTCTGAGCCTTCACCTGCTGCTCCAGGTTCCGCACCTTCATTGTCATGGTGACCATCGGGTCTGAGTCGTGGGCCACAGGGTCTGCCAACCAGACAAAGTCCGAGAGCTCATGTCCAGGGCTGAGGCTAGGGTATGGGGTCCAGGGGAGAGAGAGAGGGGTCCCCAGGAGTGGAAATAAGAGTGATAACAACACTGTCACCTACATAATAGGGACCATGCCAAACACGTTTCACGTATCAACTTATGCAATCCCCACAACATGCCTGTGAGGAAGTGAACTGCTATAGGAAACTGAGGCACAGAGACATCCAGTAATTTGTCCAAGGT